>OY744612.1:2546401-2661401 GCA_963556255.1 Allolobophora icterica | reverse complement strand
TGCTCCCGTAAGAAGACTATTACAGTAGTCTACCCGAAAGAGCACGAAGCAGGCCTGGCGGCCTCGAATGGAAGCGACTTGAGACAAGTCCTGACGATGCGGAGTTGTGTACCGCTCATGTTGGACACATGGGTTGCCCAAACACACCCTGTTGAATCCATATTACTCTTTCATATTTTCTCTCTTAGCCTACGTAAATATTTCTTGGGGTTCTAAAAAGTGTGGGTTAGGTTCAATCCTCCATTCAGGTGGTTAATTACTGGGTAGGGAGCTTGAGCAAGTCCTTCACTCAAAAATACTCGATGTTCTGTCGTATGGTCGAGTGGACTTCTGAAGTTTGGAAGGAGGGCAATATCAAATATAGTTCAATTGTATATTGCATTGTATTGGTATCTGTGGTGTCGATTTTTATTATCAAAACAATAGAATAGAATATTCGTTTAATTCAACCTCGTATTGACAAAACGCTATACGTTACAAGAGATATATGGTTAGAAAGAAGTCCAGCTGAAAAATGCGTTGCGTATTACTTTAAACATATTTGAGGTGGAGTTTTCAAAGTCTGACACACCCACCTACAAGTCATATGATAGTGCATATATAAGTCATATAATAAGTGCATATATAAGTCATATAATAAGTGCATATAAGTCATATAATAAGTGCATATATAAGTCATATAATAAGTGCATATAAGTCATATAATAAGTGCATATATAAGTCATATAATAAGTGCATATATAAGTCATATAATAAGTGCATATATACGTCACATAATAAGTGCAGAACAGCCTTGTGGGCTAGGTAGAATTAACGAACTAACAAAGCGTCACGCTGCTAGCAAACGGAAAGACAGAGGCAGAGAGATAGAGATACGGGCGTGATGTGTGGGCGAACCGCGCCTGAACTTTGCATGGCGAAAGACGGGAAGCGAGTACTGTTCGCGTATAATGGAATAACCATGTGTAAGTGCTAAATGACACAACAAACAGGTATTGTAATTTATATTAGTGTAAGTGCTAAATGATAACAATGCACAGGTACTGTAATGAATATCAGATGATTATCTCCTGCACTGAACAAACGCATGCCTTTAGTCTATTAGGCGCTTCTATAGAGCGCGGCCGACCATCTGGTCAAGCATCGACCACAGTATGATAACTGTCACGACCGGCCACGTCAATGTTTCTCGCTGGTAACTTCCTAATCAGTTTGTGTTACTTTGTATAACATTGGACTGATATCAAGGAACCAGCCTCTTTGACTTAAATATATTAATGCTAGAAATATAAAAATTACATCAATTATATATACATTTGCATTCCAATTATGTTCACTTACCTTTTTTCCTAATAAATATTACGTTTATCATTTAATAATTATTCTAATCGAGAAGCTGCTGTGCACGAACATCATGCAAGCGCGTGACATAGCTGTCTTGAAGGTGAAACAGTTTTCAGTTAAATATGGTGGAATGGAATAGTCTTTCATATTGCTTGAAATAGTCACCAATCATCATTTGTCAATTTAAAGTAACTTTCATATATCACCTGAAAAACATTTAATTACGACAACGTCATCCTAAACAACTGTGGTTTCATGCACAGTTGCATTGAAAACATTTATGCCTACAGTTTGAAATGCTCGTTCACGATAAATAGGGCCTATGTTATAACTTAAAAAAGGCATCATACTTTTAAAAAATCCATCTGAAATGTGTTTATTTAAAGAGCCCCGCATTTTTCAGCAGGTCATGTCTCTTTTAGGTGACCTGTTAACCAATACCACCTGTTAATTTTACTTTGCTCTGATGCGGTAGGTACTGTTAGTGTTCGTGTTTCAATAAATGGTGTTTTAAACTGAATTTTAAGTGTTTCACAAATTTCACTCCGTGTTTAATCGTTCTGGTAAGCATAGAGCATGAAATGAATTGATTTACAAAGAAAAACGGGTTACCGAGTTCTATCGAGCCTTTTGTAATGTTTGATGTCGTTTAGGCTGAGAATTTGAGTCCTCCTTGGGGAAGATGCTCTTCAAAGGACTACGAGTTCTTCAACTCAACCGACCGATACACAACGGCCAAGTGTCAACTCGAATGCAAAACGAGATCTGTTTTGGTAAAGTGTGGCTGCAAAGACGTCTACATGCCAGGTCGGTTGCCATAGCCCACTTCAACTGTTTCTCCAGCCAACTGATCTCTTTCTTCGCTCAGTTGATCAATTCTCTGCCCAACTGATCTATATCTGCACGTAGCTGATCGAATTTCTTTGTAATGCTAAGTTACTAATGCTTATTAGCACGAGATAAATGCTTTTAATGAAGCCATTAAGATAAGTCTAATGCATGCATGTATGTGCATGATCGCATACGTTACGCGGAACAGAACTGGAATTTCTTTGGATGAAGATCATTTGTCACAAGAAAACAGAAAAATCACATTTTCCATTTCCATTTCCAACTTCTTTGTAATTTGGGACATTTGTTGAATATTTCAGGTCCTGATGAAATTTGTTCGCTGGATGCTTACCTATCTTGTGTAGAATCATCAAATGGTAAGATATTAAGTTCGATATATAATAACAATAGTACCGCGTTTATACGCGCCTATTTAACAATACTTGCATTATGAATACTTTGAGATATTCCAAGATCAGAATAAAACTTAAATTATACTGGATTTGCGGAGAATCCTGCGGCTTTGTTCTCACCAATAGCAATCAGTATAATAAAGTGATTGCTAATAAAATAACTTCACTGTGTTTTACTATCGGATATAAGCTTTGTATGAGTGAATCATTGTTCATCCTCTGCGTCTTTCAACTGCGTTGTGAGTTAGTAAAATAAATAAGTAATTTATTAAATAAATATATTTGTCTATCTCTCTTTGCGATGTCTGCCTGTCTGTCTATCCGTCTATTCGGCCATCCGTTCATTCGTCCTTCTGTGCAATCCTCTGTTCGTGTGTCCTACCATCCATCCAGCCATCCATCAATCCATCCATCCATCCAACCATCCACCCGTACGTTCGTTCGTCCGTCCATCAGGGCTGTAGTCGAGGGTATACGCGGGTATACAGCGTATACTCACCTCTAAAGACCGTATACTCCCCTCACAAAATATTTATATTTATTTATATTGAAATACTGTAGTGTATACTCACAAAATACTGTAGCGTATACTCACCTTTAATTTGTGTCGGAAAACTAACCGGTAGCGTGTACTCACCTCTAATTTTACCACTACAGCCCTGCCGTCCATCCATCCATACATCCATCCGTACAACCATGCATACATCCATCCGTACACACATTCTTACATCCTACCTATCTACCATCCGCACATGCTACCTATCTGTCATCCGTCAGTCCTACCTACCTACCATCCATCCATCCATCCATCCATCCATCCATCCATCCATCCATCCATCCATCCATCCATCCATCCATCCATCCATCCATCCATCCATCCATCCATCCATCCATCCATCCATCCATCCATCCATCAATCCATCCATCCATCCATCCACCCATCCATCCATCCATCCACCCATCAATCCATCCACCCATCAATCCATCAATCCATAAATCCACCCATCAATCCACTCATCCATCCGTCCATCAATCCACCCACCCATCCATCCATCCGTACATCCATCCATCCATCCATCCATCCATCCATCCATCCATCCATCCATCCATCCATCCATCCATCCATCCATCCATCCATCCATCCATCCATCCATCCATCCATCCATCCATCCATCCATCCATCCATCCATTCATCGCTACATCCTACCTATCTACCATCCATCCATCCATCCATCCATCCATCCATCCATCCATCCATCCATCCATCCATCCATCCATCCATCCATCCATCCATCCATCCATCCATCCATCCATTCATCGCTACATCCTACCTATTTACCATCCATCCATCCATCCGCATTTTCTACCTATCATCCATCCATCTGTCAGTTCTGCCTATCTGCCATCCGTCATACCTCTCTACCATCCATTCGTCCGTCCTAACTACCTACCATCTATCCATCGTACCTACCTACCATGTATCCATCCTTCCTACCTACAATCCGTCTGTCCTACCTGCCTACCATATGTCCGTCCTACCTAACATTCGTCCTACCAATCACCCGTCCTACTTGCCATCCGCCAGTTCCCAATCAGTAAGCCCCATCGTCAGTCCGTCAATCCGTCAATCTATCAATCAGTCAATGATTTCGCAGACCAGGGCCTTTGCAGTTGTCCGGACGAATGCGATGTCTTTTCCTATACAACGGCGTTGTCCTCATCTCAACTCTCTGGTGCGGGTTTCGCAAATATCTTGCGGAATACAGACAGCATACGGGAGAGCTACTGGCACAGCTTGGAAATCGCTCACAGAGTAGACGGCGCAGAACTAATGAGAACCATCTCAGGCATAGAGTCCGTGATTGTCAGCCATAGACAGGTAAAGACTCTCATCTACCAGAACATCCTGAATCCAGCTACTTCCATGACGAGTCTCGTTCTGAAGGCCGTCGACAAATTAGTGGAGATCGTGGGAAACGATATCAACTCTAGTAAGAGCTTCTTAGGGAAGTTTCAGAATTGCTACAGCGAAAATGTCAACGGTCTGGTTCAGGGGTTATCAGGTCAGTTGAGTATGAGAAACCAGGAGTTCTTAAAGTGGCAGGGCTGGGTGTCGAAAGAAGTCTTCACACGTGACCAATATTCGGACCTGAAGAACATTCTTGAGCAGCTTAATAAGACGCTTTCAACAGGAAGAGAAACTTTAAATGTGGAGACGAACAGGGAATTCTGTCCAGTAGGCTTTTTTGAACAGCACTGTTCCAGCGTTATACAAACTTTAGACTTTAAGATAAATAACATGATCGCTATGATGCCGACTGATTGTGTTTCAAGTACTTTCGCTGCCAATGGAATGCCAACTACTTCAAGTGCTTTCACTACCAATAAAATGCCAAGTAGCCCTGCTTCTCCAGCTGCCAATATCAGATCACTCGAAACAGGAGCATCTACTCCATCTTCAGCAACTGCAGCATCTACCGCATCCTCCACATCATCTGTAAGTACCAGAAGTTTATCGTCAGCATGCGATGGAGAAGATGAAGTAATGCGAAGTTTCGTAGTGAACGTTTTGTTGTTGGATATGCAGTTAACTATTTCCCAAACCATGAGCTGCATGGAGGAATACGAAGACGTGCTGAATACGTTTCAGTCCTTCCTCGATACAGTCGATTGGACCGTGTCGATGGTCGACATGACTGGTACAAAGCGGTCGATGAACACTCTATCGGCGGATGCAAGCTGGTTGGAGACTCTGATGGTTGCATATCAAAACGGAGATCTAGCGAAGCGCCAGATTTCCGATGAATTTCTGCAAGTGTCGGACAGCAGGTTGTTGCTTCATGTCGAGAGTACATTGTCTGGTATCGAGACATCAGTTCTATCTGATGTGACATCCATCATAAATACCATTGAGACCAGAGTCATATCCGTCTACTCTCAGCTGATCATGTACTTGTTTAAGGTACAGACATTTATGTCAGTCGATTACACAACTGTCAATAGTTTCCTCAAGGAACTGCTTTTGTGGAGAAGTCCGATTCCGATGCTGCAAGACAAAACCGTAAGTTGATATTTCCAAATACCGAACATTTCTTAGCCTCAGTATCCCACAAAATTGTCTAATGCTATTTAGTCTAAGATGTCTGAAGGGGAAGGTTTTCTATGAGTTAAGAAATCTATATGAACAAAACCTGTTCAGCTAGCGATATTATCCTTTATAAACACTTGGATGTCAGAGGAAGTTTAAGCACTATAAATTTGAGATAACAGTGTTACGAGTTCCTCTGTTCAGTGAATTAATATACTCGTATCTTTTATATAAGCCGTAAGCATTTCTCTTACAACTTGCGTGCTTGCCACGGAGACCTCTTCCATAGAATTACCGAATGATTCGTCTGCTTGTGTGTTTACTCAGATTTCTGGGTTGAAGCTGACATCCGACCAGGTCGAGCAAGTGCTTGGAGTTGGAATGACTATCGATGCGCTCGTCAACCGATCTGCAGCTATTGTTCCGATGCTCATTCGCGATTACGGCTCGATTCTCCAGCAGACGCTTAACACTGTGCAATCAGAGCTGCGCTCAGCACAACAGGCGGTCATCCACAGCGTCGATATTCTCAGCCAGCAGCTGACCAACTTCAACGATTCTACTATCATCGGAGACAGCTTTGTCAGGTACGATCACGCCATGAAAAACATAAAAGCGTTTTCAGAGAACATCTGCCAAGTCCTGACAATTTCAGACTCTACAGGTTCCACAGGTGGTTGATGGTCTCACTTGATGGAATCTGGTAAATGCAACTAAGAATAGTCTTTTTGTCATCGGTAAAATAGTTTCTTGCTGAAAGTTAAGAAATGTCTGTCGTTGCTGTTGCTGCGCTTCTTCAGGAACAATTTCCTTGAAGTCGATATTTTCTACGGAGAACTGAAGTATCGAACCCTTCAACAGACGACTGGATACGATATGGTCCAGTTCCTTAGTAAGTCCATTTTCTCCATATGCACCTATATCAAATCGTTAACGCCTAATGGAAAACGACCATTTTAGACTATGCAATGTTTTCAGATTCAATCGAGAAACTTTACTATTTTCAGACAATATAAATAAAACAACTTTTGTGTTTAATCGATCGCCTAACACGAGGTCCCCACTTTGCAATCTTTTTCTCTGGTAAAGAACACAAGTGCTGACAGAGACGGACACACGATCTGTAAGGGATACAATGTACCAATTATAAACTATGTTTGAAGTTAGAACCGTTCATAAAAGTTGTTAAATTTGTTCAGGCGATTTCGGCGGATGTTTCGGGTTATTCCTCGGAGGAAGCATTCTCTCCTTCTTCGAGTTTCTGGATCTTCTCATCTACAACCTCATAGTTAAGATGTCGAGCAGAAAGATTGGTTTGCCGACAAGGATCAATGTTCGACCAACGCCAGGAGTCCAAGATCCTCGTCCCCGGTCCGGAGTTAAAGTTCATCCGTTCCCTACTAATGACACTCTACCTTTGGAATCGGTTGAAATTAAATGAACTCTTGGCCTCTATATGTGTCAGCTAATATTCTATTACTAATTAGTTGCACTTGATCTTTTTCTTAATAGTTGTTGAAGACATAATTGTTTCTTTTTAAGTAAGTAAGTAAGTATGTCCTTTATTAGATCACCTGCAAACGCACTGTGGCTTACAAACAGGTTATGCAAAGAGGTGAAAGAAACTAAATTATAACATTAGGTGAGCAATACTTTTGAAAACTGTCATGACTGTCAAGCTGATCTTAGAGAACTATAATTTAGTTTTCTTTCGCATTTAAGGTATCTTGGCTCTAGCAGTATAACATTCTGGTGATAAAACTCCTTCGGGTGAACGCATCCGCTCTGGGAATCTCCAGATTATGCGAGCGTGGGCGGAGCACGTATCTGCTGGTCTTTATTGGAGGAAGTAAGGTATGGAGAACATGGCCCGGGTTGCGGAGTACAGCTGAAAAAAGGACTCCGTCAGCTCTCGCACAGAGAGTATCAAATTTTCCAAAACCTGCCGGCAGGTACCCAAGTCGCTCCAGCCTTTTGGCAAACGCACATAGGCGGGAGCGCTGCTCGGCATTAAGGAAGCCCCACCATTTCGGCGAGGCATACAGCAGCCTTGCAAGTACTTGCAGTTGGACTTTGCAATTAATTTTTTGTAATGCGTGTGGTTTGCGCGTATTCCTAAAGGCCCTCCTTTAGCGCTTTTTGATGACTATTTATAACGGCCTTTTCCGTTTCTACGGTTCCAAGATCAAGAACATGCGAATAGCCTATGATAATCGTATCGTTATTAGTCGCCTGAATAGCATAATATTAAAGAGTAGTCCGAATGGACCTGTCTGAAATGGAACGATTCCCGGAATGCCATCATTCGATGCTAATCATTCATCAGTTTGAGTGCATTACTATTGTAAAACTGTTGCTATTTGATTGTTTATAGCGTATTTGTGAATTAAGTAATTTTTGAGTCTTCGTGAAATTATAAAGTTACCATTTTCAATTTTACTTTTTGGTTGATTAACTGAGTCATTTATTGAATCACCACCAGTGAATTATTTACGGACAGGCAACTGGGCTGAGAGCTTTACTAAATGTAAAAAACGAGGTCATTGGAGAACCTAGAGTCTGAAAGAGTAGAACAGTCGTGTAGAACAAAAAACAATGAACAATTGGAAGATACTATCGAGATCCTAACGAGAAACGACGAGGTTTGATATTTGTTACTACATAACCCCTGCGATTTTAGAAGGCTTTTGGCAGAAAATGTGTCGCGAGTCTATATTTTCAGTAGACGAACTTCAGAAGATTCATTGAGAGATTCACGTCAAACAACGTGTTGGAAATGTGGCAAGATGTGCTAAACGATGAAATTCTAACCGTGATTGATGAAATGAAAAATAACATTTTTGAGGTGTTAATTATAAAGCACTTGTACTGCTATAAATCATCGCACGCGGTGATTGCTGAACAGCATCTGTTTCGCCGTTGAGCTAACAGAGGAGTCAATTGGATGTTGGTCGGCATCAGAAGTATAATTATAGAGCAGAACAATGGTTGAACAACGGCGCCATGTTCAGTTCAATTCAATGTCGTAGACAACAGTGATGGGCAATAGTTAACTAAAAAGTTGCTAACTTTTAGTTTAACTAACATTTTTTAGTTAAGGAAGAAGTTTAACTAAATAAAAATAGTTTAGTTAAAACCATAGTTTAACTAAAAAAAAATTAGTTGCTAACTAAATAGTTTAACTAAAAAATCAGCAATATGCAACTATTTTTCCACAGTGAACATTGAACACTGTCAGCAAAAAACATTTTAACACTGCATGGTTTTAGCATTTAGAGCCTGTGTTTTCAGAACAGTACACATTGCATAGTTTGAAGGTTAAATTGTCATTGACGCTTTGCATTATTACAGTTCACTTAACGTCTTTTATTGTGAAAATGTTTGTCGTAAAAAGTTGGAAAAGTTGTTGGAAAAAGTTTAACTACTTTTTTTTACTTTAGTTAACTAATTTCCAAAATCAGTTGCCAACTTTAGTTAAACTATTTTTTTAGTTGGAAAATAGTTTTTGTTTAACTAAAAAAATAGTTTAGTGCCCATCACTGGTAGACAATGACTTTGAAAATTCATTATGGGACATGGGACTGAAATGCATGTACGCACAGAAGGCTCCAAGGAGATATTGATTTTGAGGACAGCAATTGGGAGACTACGCTGACAAATTGCATACCGTACAATGATTGATACAGCTATTAAGAGGCTACGTTGGCAAACTGTCTTTGCTTTGTTTTGTGGGTAGCAACGCCGTACACCGAATGTACAATTTCAGACTCTACAGGCCCCACAGGTGGTTGATAGTCTCACTTGATGGAATCTGGTATATGCAACTAAAAATAGTCTTTTTGTCATCGGTAAAATATTTTCTTGTTGAAAGTTAAGAAATGTCTGTCGTTGCTGTTGCTGCGTTTCTTCAGGAACAATTTCCTTGAAGTCGATATTTTCTACGGAGAACTGAAGTATCGAACCCTTGAACAGACCACTGGATACGATATGGTCCAGTTCCTAAATAAGTCCATGATCTGCATATGCACCTATATCAAATCGTTAACGCCTAATCTTAATTCTCAACCAATTAGCTGTTTAGACCGTGCAATGTTTATAGATTCAATCGAGAGACTACTATATTTAGACAATATAAATAAAACAACGTTTGCATTTTCTCTATTGGCTAGCACAAGGTCCGCACTTAGCAATCTTTTTGCTCTTTTTGCTCTTTTTGCTCCAAAGGTCTGTACCTTTGGAATCGGTTCGAATTGAATGAACACTATGCCTAAAACAGATGGTGTATTTTTAACAAAAACTAATATTTGTTTAATTTGAACTTTTCCTTAGATGTTGCTGTCGCCATTACTGTGTGGTTATTTGTAATTTAAATGTAGAAATGCTTTTATGCGTTATGTAAACGTGATATATCGATGGTACAAGAGTTATTTTCCATAGTGTCGAGGGCGTCTTGTTGCAGTGGAAATTTGCAATTAATTTCTTAGAATGCTTGTAATTTGAGCGCATTCTTAAAGGCCCTTCTTTAGCGTCTTTTGTTGACTGTTTAAAGACGGCTTTCGCCCTATCTGCGGTTGCAAGGTCAACAAGAGACGAGTAGCGTATGACAATCGTATCGTTAATAGCCGCCGGAACAGCATAATTTGCAGTAGTCTGAATGAAACGGGAAAGAAAATGTACAGATTCCCGGTATGCCATTAATCTGTATGCGACAATTCTATACTAAACATTCGTCAGTTTGAGTGCACTACTAATGCTGTAAAACTTTTCCCATTTGATTGTTTATGGCGTATTTGTGAACTAAGTGATTGTCTAAAGTCTTCGTGAAGTAAAGTTACTGTTTTCAATTTGACTAATTGCTTGATTCAGTGAGTCGTTTATTGAATCACCAAAAATGATTATTTACGGTTAAGGAACTAGGTTGGACTTTGGAACAAAATTGGGGGCGTTATTTGGTGTAAAACACGGAAGTTAATTGAGAACCCGGATTCTGAAAGATTAAAATAGTTGTGTAGAAAAAAAGCGACGAAATATTGGAAGATACTATCTGTCCAGAAAGAAACCGAAATAAGATAAATGATGCTAGTTACTAGCATAATAGGATCCTAGATAATCCCAGCGATGTTAGAAGGTTGTTGGCAAAAAATGTGTCGCTGATCTATATTTTAGTAGACGCAAGTCAGAAGATTCATTGAAATTCACGTCAAACAAAATATTGGTTATGGGGTTAGATGTGCTGAAAGATGAAATTCTAACTGTGTTTAATTAAATGAAAAAGAACAAGTTTGAGGTATTCGACGAGATATGCGAAGGTCCTCAAGAACCTGGGAGATAAGGTAATGAAGGAATTACTACGAGAGTTTCAGAACAGAACCATCTGAATGTGATCTGAACACAATTGGTTACTAAAAAAACACGAGAAAGGACAAAACTTGTTGAGAAAAGAAGAAGCAATGTATTTTGAATTTTTAATATTTGTAGCAATGACACGAATTGATTTTCTTCTTCTTGTTCGTGTTTCGTGTTAACAATTTCTTTTCGTTATTACCTGATAACACATGTTTTAACATAAGTTGGCTGCTATCGATTTGTAGGCCCATCGTTGGCCTAGGTTTGCTTATCAATATTGTCATCGCTCGTTATATTTGTGTCAGTGCATATACAATACAATGCTGTTGGAGTTTCATAATGTCTGCTTGAAAGGTTCAGTATTAGAAGTTGAACCGGACAAGAGGAGACTTTGTAAAGCTTCTACATTTAGTGGAAAGCAGAGGTTCCTCTAATTTGAATTTCTCATTGTTCTACGTTTTGACAGACAATGGACAAGTCCCAAGGTCCTGCGCCATTGTGGGTCGAAGGACTTGTCATTATGGCTTACGCCGTTACCAAATTTAGGCATGCTTGATGACAGAGGCAAGTGTGAGCAAGAAATTATTCTGTTCCTTACACAGAATCGGCTCAACAGATGTGAACTTGCAATTTTTCGAACGCGAAAGAACAACATTAATAAAGTTGGAAGAAGTAAGTTATTAGGTTAGAACCAAAGATAAGCTTAAACGAAGGATGTAAAACATGGTCAATTAACCCGGAATAAATCGACCAAAGACAAGACGTGAAGGGGAATAACACATTTTCCAGAAGATGCTGGTAGAGGAGAGGATTAAATTAAAACTTAATTAAACAAAGCTAAGAAGTGTAATCACGAACGATAGTTAGATGGCTGATTAACTGGCATCGCTCGTGTGCCCGTGCTTTTTACATGAAGGCTGCCAGCTTATATGTGCTGTGTCGCGTGGCGACTTTTGAAACTTCGGGTACAACACTGTTCATAGGCGCCGACTTCTTGGGGGCCTTGGGTGCCAATACACCCAGAGACAAAGTTCAGTGGGGGCCTGGCACCCAGAAGAATTCGGACCTTAAATTCAATTTTTGGGTATTACTAAAAAAGGTCGTCACATTTTTTCGGGGGATGAATTCCTAAAAAAAGTCGTCACATTTTAGGAGAGAATTGAAACATAAAATATGCACTGGCACCAGAGGCGGATCCAGGGGGCAATCCGGCCATGGCCCCCCCATTAAAAAGTTTCTTATGTTTACACACGGATGACTAAAAAAGGTCAGTTTTATTTCGGAGATGATTTCCTAAAAAAGTTCCGTTGGTCCTTTAAAACTTTGATAAACCTTCCGGATCAGCCCCTGACTGGCACCCAGAGACAAACGCAAAAGTCGGCGCCTATGACACTGTTGAAGAACAGTTACTGACGTACCTACAATGGGCGCTGGTGATTAGCAGTATCCATTATAGAGCAATGATACTGCTAGCAATCATCGCACGCGGCTAATGCAAAGGCAGTTGAATAGGATACTTGTCAGAGTGGTTTCCTCGCTCGAGTGTCCGGCCTAGGTATTAGCCAGTCATGCAGTCTCGGCCTCGTGGAATAGTGTTGTGGCCTCAGCGGTTGGAGGTGAGGGTTCAGCACATGGCCCTGGTCATGAAGTACCGCAGCGAAGAGGCCCCCTTCTGCAAGGCTACATAATTGCTCATAGGTGGGGCTTTCCGCAGGGAGATAATGCAGGCGCACCAGATGGCTTATCACGGGACTGCAGTCTATCCCGCTCCTGTTGACCCGCGAAGCCCCTCCATGCCGGGGCCGCGTATAATATAAGGGCTAATATGGTCACTTTTACCATGTCATGTAGACTTGGGCACCGCAGGCGTGCGCTGTCATGATTCGCATGGCATACATTGACTCTCTTGCTTGGACGTAAGTGCTGTTTATATGCGCCTCGAGACCTGGTTTTTCAGTCATAACAACGTCTAGAATCTTCGTCCTCTGGATACGCCGAAGTCCCGGCACCTCTACGGGTGCGACCTTTTCCCCCTCCCCCTCGCTGGGCAGCGGACTAACATCTTCTGAGTCTTGCTTTGACTATAAGGCTCATATTGCAGCTCTTTACCCACTGTGCTACATGATCCAACACTCCCTGATTTTGTTCTGTTATTGTCTGGCACTAACATGTATACCTGTCATCGGCGTATTTAATCATACGATTGCTAGGATAGACTGCTTTGAGCTTTCATATGGCCACGATAAAGTTCAAAGGGCCCAGACTGGACCTCTGAGCAATGTTGGCATCGGAGACCAGTCTGTTGTTTTATTTTATAGGCCTACAACAAAAACAACAGAACTCTGGAGTTTGTGTGCATGCCAAGATCAGTCAGGTCATTCACAAAGGCAAACACTATTGATCATGCGATGTTTCTTGTTTTATGTGTATTTGTGTGTCAGCACAGATATTTCAGAAACTGAGCATTAGAATGTAAGTATTCAAAGCAATACTGCGATGTGCCACAAGCAACAAAATGGTCATAAATTAGGCCTACTAGTGCTAGTGGCATCATTTCTAATATAATAATAAATATTTCAGTGAGGTTATGCTTTGTGGTGGCACTGTAAGTGTGTGAATTTAGATACTGAGTCAGAATGATTGCTGGATAGGGTGACCACATTTCTTTCCTGCCATTCCGGGACACCACAGTACTCCAATATAAGCCAAATTCAATTGGGAGCTGGCCTCACTGGGAAGAGCGCTATATATATATATATATATATATATATATATATATATATATATATATATATATATATATATATATATATATACAATGTCTCGACTGAAACATTTTTGTAAGATTTTAGACCAAAATTACGCATTTTATTTGTAGTTTTTTTTAATTAGAAAGAAAACTACGGTAGCCCAAAATACAAATTGGCCAAGTTCTTGCTCAAACTCAAAATTCCTTAAAATCGAGATTGAAGCCTATATAGATAGTTAACCATATATACTCTTTGTTTTGTATTGTATTTCAATTACTTGTAAAGCGTCTCTACCCAGTGCCCACCAATTAAAGGCGCTCCCAGTGCGAAAGTCTTCGGGAATAAAGGCAAGTTTTAAGACAACGAAATGCTGTGGCAGAACCAGGGCCGGATTAACCACTCATTATACACGGGGGCCCCTTCTCGTATTAAGCATGGAATTATGGGGACAAGACAATCGACGTGCAGTAGGCCCTAAGGAAGGGTCAATGCTCTGTGCCTTGCTGCTTAAATTAGTAGTCAATGCATAGCCTACAACACAACTTGAACGCTTTCCATTTTGGGACTATATCTAAGTTGTCTCAAATGTTTGTTACAGTATATTGACAACATTGAACATACCGTTAGTGTAAAATTATAATCAAATTTCGAATCTGCAGTCTCTTCAAGTTCAAGTTCACTGATAACAACTCAGAAACATTTAGGCCTACGTCTTTAGCAACTGAAAATAATGTCATCAAATGAAATCAAGTTAAGCACATCGCTCTTAACACTAAGAAGACTAGGATTAGTTCCAATGTAGTTAGACGTTTGAGGGTCATAGAAGTTCGCAGTTTATTTTTAATAAGTCCCATGTTACTGAAGTCTGAAACAGGGTTCACCTGAACACTTGAAGAGAATCAATGACATGAGCATACGCAGAGCGATGGATACATAGGAAATTTTTCGAGAAGGTTCTTCAAGTGTTAAATAACTAAACTTAAAGCATCATCGTGTGGCACAA
Organism: Allolobophora icterica; assembly: GCA_963556255.1. Classification (NCBI taxonomy): domain Eukaryota; kingdom Metazoa; phylum Annelida; class Clitellata; order Crassiclitellata; family Lumbricidae; genus Allolobophora; species Allolobophora icterica. The sequence continues at coordinate 2,646,626 of OY744612.1, read as the reverse complement.
CATGTTGAATGTAGGGCCTACACAGCAGTTGGTTGCACGGCTAACGTTTCAAATTGCTTAGTGCAAATTCTTGCTTAAACTGAAACTAATAAAACTAAGCTCTTTCTTTTGGACAAATAATTATTGGTGCAATAAATTATTTGCTTGCCTGCTGTATTCCGACTCCAGTCGGGGGCCCCCTGTAAGCGGGGGGCCCCAAGCTAAAGTATATTGAGCATACTGGTCAATCCGGTCCTGGGTAGGACCAACAGCCTGGACCGAAGGAGGAAGCTGATTTCACAGTGAAGGGCCAATACTATCATATCGTATCGTATCTAGTAATTTATAAGGCGCCATCGCAGTATAAACTATTCAGAGATTACATTGTGCCGCAGATTTGTAAATTTGAGCGACGCTGCATATTTGTTGATGCTGTTATTTCTTTTTTATTTACTAATTATTGGAATATTAAAATAGCAAATTGAACGTATTTAACTATATAAAAAAATCATTCCGGGACGTTTCATTGTCCCGGAAAGGATGTGCCCGGGACGCGGGACATTTTTTCCAATTCCGGGACTGTCCCGGACAATCCGGGACGTGTGGTCACCCTATTGCTGGAATAAAATGTGAAATGGCATTTTCAAAGTACATTAGCATCTGGTATGTGACAGGACATAGTTCTTGTTATATGAAGCACAGCTTAGGCTGACCAGCTGAGAGACCCAAATATAAACAACCAAGTGATTGTGATGACCAGAAGCTGCGCGAATCAATGAAAAGGAACGATTTATCTGTTTACACAAGTCTGTGCACGGTTCAAGTCAAGTCGTATTATATAACTTTTGACTTCTCCGCGCCATAATTCCTCAGCCTAGTTTAGCAAGGTGGCTGTAGCTATAATCAGCGGCTATACAGACTTCAAGCAGATGCTCATTGGCGGACAGATCTTCCTTAGAAACGCCTACAAGGGTTGAGATCCACAGAGTTTCTCCGTAGAATTTTAGTTCCTGCGAATGGGATCGACTCGCAAAAGTCTGTCAATAATATTGACTTGTTTTGTTAGCAACTAAAATAGCCTACACAGCCTACACAGCAGAACAGGCACATTAGGTGAGTGGAGATGGTCCAATAGCGCCAGATTTAATGCGCCTCGATGTCGTAAACAATGCGTGGCATGTTCTAAGGCATTTTCACTGCACATGGCGAGCGCCAGAGCACGAGTATTGAGTGTCTGCCACTGTTCAATAATGAAAATCAGAAATAATTATGAATTACAATTCATTTGCTGCACAGCCTTTCATCATTGCACTTTTCAAGTTATCGCTGCACATTTTGTCCATGACATGTTTTAAGGATAATGTATCATTGCTCGTTAAAGCAATCCCTGATAAACAATGACTTTGACACTTCATTAGATTTAGCCATGTGTTTTGCCCTGAACAAAGAACTAGGCCTGCGTGTATGGACAGGTCGTAACTCCTTGTCCTTGCTAGATATGGCTCTAAGCCCGACTAGCGGATAAGATCGATGTGCATGTCGACGACCCAATGCGCTTAGTCTAGACCAAGGCTACGCCACCGGACATCCAGGCGCAGATTCACTAGTCCAGCCTAGTGGTAGCAGGAAGATGGCGGCTGCTATAGTGTTCGTCGGTTTAGAAGAAGTTTAAGTCGCTAAATAGAGTGGATTTTGAGTGGATTTCGGCGATACCTAAACAGGGATCGCCGAAATCCACTCGACTCGTTCTCGGACAATGAACTTTATAATGCTTTTCGCTTTCGTCGTCACGAATTGTAAATAATTTGTGACGAATTGGCTGAGTATGTGGAATCGACGCGCCGCGTAACGGCTCTTACTAGCTAAGAAGCTGTCTGTGCCCTTGAATGTAACAAATAGGCATGGCAATTTACATTCAACGTTATACAATGTCAAAGTTTCCCATGGCCCTTTCGTGTACAAAATATAACACTCAAATTAACCTGCTTTATTACTGGCCAGTCGGTGGCTATCCACGTTAACATGTTTTCAAAATTTCCATTCCATTCAATTTATTGTTAAAAAAAGCAATCAATGAAGAACATCAGACAATAACACAATATGCAATAAAGGGACCAATGCCCCGATTAATTAGAGAGGCCCATGTATCATAGATGATCTAAGATGGAACTTGGTTGATCAGTTAAAATGTTTTAGGAGATCAGACCCAAATCACGTCATTCAGAACGGGCATTAAAGCCTATAAATACATTTGCGCATGCGCGACCCTCTATAATCACATATAACTATAGACGCTGGGTTTCACCACAGTTTGACCACGCCCATTTTGGTCTCCGACTAGGTAGGCCAGTGTAAAACTGATCTCATGCACACCGTTTGCCGGTGGCCTCTAGTCAGAGCCCAGCTGGTCCGGAATAAGGCGCTTACGACCGACTAGGTTACGGCCGGTCCATACCCGCGGGCCCTGGTGCCTCTCACCCAGAGTTCTATAGCAGATATTGATTCCGAAGACAGGAATTGGCTCCAGCAGCCCACGTTTTCACACTTTTCTCACGTTGTGCTGTGGATGTAGGCCCTAAACGTCGTTCACAAAATGTAGCAGTTGGAAACGTCGTTGAAACAATGTAACAGGAACGTAGAAGCTGATATTTCTATTTATTTATAAGGTCACTCTGAGTTCTTTGGATCGGTCCAGGCCCGGCCCTAGGGTGTGCGGGAACCAAGGCAAAAAGTGATGAGCGGGGCCAAGAAAACAAAGCATTGCGGAGCTGATTTCCTGCCAATACGGTATTGGCAATACCATTATATATGTATTAAAATAATACAAAATCGGAATTAAATGGTTTAATGAACACAAAATTCAAATCAGGCTCTTAATACTAGCACTTACTATGAAAGCAATAATCAGGTTTTATTGACAAATTTGCTAAGTTAGTGAGCCGTTCTTGAAGCATCGTTAATCGCATGTAGGGGTTTTGATAAGTTCGAAAAGCTTCTTTCTTCAAAAGCTACAGTGATAGAAACAGTCAGAAGTATTCGAAGCGCAATGGGCATGTTAGGAAAGTCACTACATCGCTAGTTTATTGTAAGAGATTGCAAACTCTTAAGTAATAGAAGATTTAAAATAAGAGGATAAATTAATTGTCACTGTCAAATTGGTAATACCTTTCAATATCGCTCAAGCATGCACTGGCTCCCTATTGCCCAGTGTATCTCCTATCGGGTCGCTGCTTTAGTCTTTCAATGTCTTCTTGGTTGCGCTCCATCTAACCTACGCGACCTTTGCCTCCCGGTGTACGACGTCGTAGCGCTTGCGGCACTTCGCTCCTCGCCCAGTGTGGAGCTCTTGGCCCTCTTGGGCCCACGCGGTCGTTCTTCTGTTAGGCAGCGCCGCGCTTTCTCAGCTATGGGTCCCTCCATTTGGAATGAGCTCCCGCTGGAACTGCGCCTACTACCTCTGGACAATTTGCCTGCGTTTCATAAATCACTCAAGTCTTTCTTTTTTAGCCATACCTGGACTAGGAACGCTCCTGAGTAGGCATCTTGAAAGGGCGCTATATAAATTCTCAGAATGAATGAATGAATGAATGAATGAATCAGACACGCTCAACATTTAGACACTAATAAGCTTTACATAACAAAAAAATAATTAGGTAAGCGGGTTCTTTGACTTAAAAAAGTACAGGGATTTTTACGATTTCTCAGTTCAAAAGTCAAGTAACCAGAAAAAGACTTAGGTCACGGGTCACGTAAAACGGTCAATGACAAAAAATAATTTAGTAAACGGGTTCTTTGATTTAAAAATGTGCAAGGACTTTCAAGACTTCTCAGTTTAAAAGTCACGTTACCAGAAAAGGGACTTAGATATCGGATCACCCGCTTACTGATTTTTTTATCTGCAGGCTCGCTTTTCCTAAATCACCCTATCATATTCATACCGCGGCAAATTGACTGTCAGTGTGGTTGCTAAGAGACGTAAGCGTTGTCAACGTTCAATATCATCGCAGAAAAAAATCATAGCCAGCAGCGCGCAGCCTCTGGAATCGCGGGGCATTAGGCGACTGCCTCGTTTGCCTTCCCTAGGGCCGGGCCTTCATCTGTCTGTTGCTCTATGCGATTCATCACGCTATTAACTCGATTCGACCATCGACTGAGGTTCTGTGTATTATGATAACAGCACAATAGGAGACAGAGTATATCTTTCTCCTCATTTATTTATTTCCGCAACTCTCTCTCTCTCTCTCTCTCTCTCTCTCTCTCTCTCTCTCTCTCTCTCTCTCTCTCTCTCTCTTTCTCTCTTTCTCTCTCTCTCTCTCTCCGATCATATCCGTTGCCTGTCGGGACCCATATTTCAGTTCGTTCGAATAATTTGTCGAATTCGATGTAAAGAAGACAACGAATAAAAATATGAGCGTCGGAGTCTTACATCAAGAATGCGCGTTCGAGGAGAAGATGATCGAGACACAGAACGGTAGATAACATATCTACAGTCGTATCTATAGGAAATCTTGGTTAAGATTCATTTTGACATAAAGATTCTTGAAAGTTTATCGGCCATTTTCTAACGATTCAGTTTTGACTGAGCGAGCATCATTCAACGTACGTTAAACCGGTGGCGTCTGAGAGTTAAAAACGTTAACATTCGGTATTATTAGATTACGATATTGTTTACGGTGCGTAACTTGTGATTACAGTGGAACATTGATTGTTTCTTTGCAGTAGCATTCCAGGATGAACGGGAAGAGACGCGTTTCAGTCATCCTTGGCGCTTCCTTCTGTCGGAATTCGCCGTAGGTACAACGGTCCACGGACTCAAATTCCTCGCTGAACCATCAAAGTATCTCTGTAGGAAGTAAGTCTTCTTGAACTACCCTACTACAACCCATTGCTAACACGCACAATACTGCTGCAAGACTCGTCATCGAAAATTCAATTGCGATACTTCCGGAGGCCTTTAGGACGTAAACACAAAGCAATGTCCCGGGTGTCCGCGCTGTAAACCATGACCCATGTCATGGAAACCCTGCAAGCCTGGATGTCCTCAAACCGCCTGCTGCTTAACTCCGCCAAGACGCAGTTTATGTGCCTTGACACTCCCCAGCAGCTCTCTAAAATAGATCTGTCTTCCCTTGCTTTGCAATTACTACACCTTTCTTTCTCGACCTGGGTCCGGGACTTGGGAGTCATCCTGGACCAGGAACGAGCATTCACGCGGCACATAAATCTTCTCTCCAGCAGTTGCTATTACCAGCTCCGGCAACTCAAGGTGATCTCCCGTTCTTTGTCTCCCGGTGCAGCTTCCACGCTTGTCCATGCATTTGTTGTTTCTTGATTTGACTACTGCATTGCCATATATGACGGATTTCCGGCCTGCCGAAGTGAGCCCCTGAATAGAATCCTGCGTACTGCTACCCGCCTTGTAGGGCGCATCCCCAAGTTTGGCAGAGTGTCTGCGTACATGAGGGATGTCCTCCACTGGCTCCCCTACCCACAGCGCATCACTTATGGAATCTCTGCCGTGGTCCGGCGGTGCTATGAAGGTTTGGCCCCTCCATACTTGCGGGAGCTCTGCTGTTCCACCTCATGCTCGCAGCACCGTTGCTCTCTCCGCTCAGCTACGCAAACTGAACTTATTGGTCCCCGCGCGCGGACAGCCATACGGCAGCACTGTGCCTTCTCTGTGGCTGCCCCATAACCTGGAATGGACTCCCTACCAAGCTCCGTCAAATACTGATTGGTCATTTCACCCTGTGTCTTACTGTCCTCAGAACTGCGTTGTTCGACCGTGGTTGGCCTAAGAGCGCTCCTGAGTAGGCAATCTTGAAGGGGCGCTATATAAAACTGCTTTAATAATAATAATAATAATAATAATAATAATAATAATAATAATAATAATAATAATAATAATAATAATAATAATAATAATAATAATAACCGTCGACCCTGGAGGACATCACGGATTGGTTTGTAGACGGTCGACGGGGAGAGCGGCCCGTCACTCTGCCGTGAATGATATCATCTGGAGGGCCCTCATGAAGGCGGATATCCCTAGCGCGAAGGAACCTCAGGGTCTGTCCCGCACTGATGGCAAGAGACCGGATGGTGCGACTCTAGTGCCTTGGGCCAGGGGCAGGTACGTCACGTGGGATGCGACAACCATCCACACATGCGCGGCCTCCTACATCCACCTGACGTCGGTAATGCCGGGTGGGGCGGCCGAACACGCGGCGGACAGGAAACGCACCAAATACGCATCGCTCCCCGCCACTCACGATTTTGTCCCGGTGGCCCTCGAATCGCTGGGCCCAGTCAACCACTCTGGCCGGGAGTTTTTAATGGAGCTGGGGCGCCGCATGACAGCCGCCTCCGGGAACCCCATGGAGACCAAGCACCTTTTTCAACGTTTGTCCATATGCACACAGCAATTTAACGCCGTAGCCTTCAGGGGCACGTTTGCACAACTGCCCTGGGACGAGGACCACTAACTCCTGCACGATGATAGTATCTAAGAGCCTGAGGGATTCTTTTTACCTCGGGCGATAAAAAAAAAAAAAAAAAAAATAATAATAATAATAATAATGCAGTCGCTCACCTAGGTTCACCAACAACATCGCAGCAAAAACTCGCTCGGCCGTTCCAGGAATAACTTTTTCTTTTTATATATGTCTCCGGACAATTTTTTTACCTACCTGGGGGATCCTTGATACCCAGGGGCCAAAAAAATAATAATAATAATAATAATGTCGAACAAAAATAGTTCTAAAGCGCTTACGCAGTTCCTATCGTAGATTGCTTGTCAAACCTTTCCAGAAATTGAGCTGACTACAGCGAAGCCTTTAAGTTGAACTGTGGAAGTTCGGACTGGAGGAACTGGAGGAACAGCCTTGACATTTAAATGTTTGATCTGTAGTATTCGTGGCTTGTTTGTATGTTTAACCTAGATTATTACTATCTTTTAATTAATTTTGTTCGGTATTTCGCCTCATAATTATCGAGAAAACTCCTGAAACTGCCTCATAATTCCAACGATCACTATGTGAATTCAAAGAAGTCACATCCATACAAGAGGAATACCATAGCTCCGTGTCAGTCACTCTATAAGATGCCGCTGTCGAAAGTGTAGAAGGCGGACTTTAGCTCAACAAAGTGTTTACTTTTCCATCCACAAACTTCATCATCCAATTATTATTATTTTTTTACCCGAGGTATCAGTGATCCCTCAGGATTTGGAAAAAATTACCTAAGAGCAGATTTATTGTCTGGAGGGTTATTATTACTATTATTATTATTATTATTATTATTATTATTATTATTATTATTATTATTATTATTATTATTATTATTATTATTATTATTATTATTATTATTATTATTATTATCATCATCATCATCATCATCATTATCATCATCATCATCATCATCATCATCATCATCATCATCATCATCATCATCATCATCATCATCATCATCATCATCATCATCATCATCATCATCATCATTATTATTATTATTATTATGATATTTGGGCCATTCCGGACACTTTATTTTCCAAATTAGTTAATATTCAAGTCCCTGAGGGATCCTGTATACCTCGGGGCATAAAAAATAATGATAATAATAATAATAATAATAATAATAATAATAATAATAATAATAATAATAATAATAATAATAATAATAATAATAACGATAATAATAATAATAATAATAATAATAATAATAATAATAATAATAATAATAATAATAATAATAATAATAATAATAATAATAATAAAAATAAAAATAATAATAATAATAGTAAGCAGTGAGCCGTTACGAGACATTTTAACCCATCCAAAGGTTGGAAGACCACTTATGAAACACATTCCACTAGCAACCAGAACAGCGTGTAGGAACGTACTTACCAAGATCCTAAGGGCTGCTATACAAGAACCAAACAACCCCTCAAAATGGCAAGATCAGCTGCAATTTCCATCAATAATTCTATCTAAGCCCAAGAGGGGAGGTAAAAAACGGAACCTGGGCAAGATAATTCTACAGCGCATCGAAGCCTGGCATAGTGGAATGGTCTTTTCTGATGTAGCTAAAGAAATTGCGCCATCTGACACACGAACCAGGAGGAACGCCAAGACCTACGATGGGGACAAATATCTTGCCCAGGTGGTGTCTAGCAGGCTCGAAGACGGCGACATAATAGGGGCCCTTCGTTTGCTATGCTCTGATGATGTTCCTGTAGAAGATTCGCCTAGAGTGATGGAAGAACTGCAAAAGAAGCACCCAAAGGCTTACGATGACCGGAGAACACTGCCATGCCCTGAAGAAGACAGGTTTGACGCCATACAGGTTTCTGGAAAGATGGTCTGTAATGCCATAGCTTCCTTTCCGGCAGCATCTAGCGGAGGACCAGATGGCTTCACACCACAACATCTAAAGGACCTTCTGTCCAATGCAACAGACACTGATTTCCTGGAGACTACTACTGACCTAATCAATCTACTGTTGAGAGGCGGGCTACCAAGACACATAGCAGAGATTTTATACGGCGGTAGATTAATAACACTTGGGGAAAAAGTCGGCGGAGTTAGACCAATAACAGTAGGATACACGTGGCGACGTCTGGCTGCCAAGTGTATTTGCCATGCTGTCACTCCATACCTATCTCAAAGTCTGTCACCGCTCCAAATCGGCGTGGGAGTTTCGGGAGGGGCTGAGGCTGCTGTCCACGCAACCAGACGATACTTGCAGTCTATGCCTGAAGACCATATTATAGTGAAATTGGACTTCTCCAATGCCTTCAATGCTCTGAGAAGAGATTCAATGTTAGAGGCGATAGCAGCAAAAGCTCCAGAAATATACAGATACGTCTTTGACAACTATGCCTACGCCCCCAGCTACAGACCAAACAGCATACTATTCTGTCAGAGGAAGGGACTCAACAAGGCGATCCCTTAGGACCACTGGAGTTCTGCCTGACGATACATCCACTTCTCGAGGATCTGACAACCCCACTAAATATTGGCTATATGGACGATCTCACTCTTGCTGGACCGATTGATAAAGTGGAGTACGACATCAGCTTGATAGAGAAACACGCGCCTTTGTATGGTTTACAACTGAATCGAGAAAAATGCGAAGCATCCGTTAGAGGTTATGATGAAGCAAACTATAATCAGACCTTCGCCGAGTTTGAAAATGTGGCCGTTGAAGATCTGACATTGCTGGGAGCACCGCTGCTACCAGGTAGAGCTGTAGATAAATCCGTTCAGAAAAAGATTAAAGATCTGGAGAGAGTCATCAAAAGGCTTGAGACACTACATCCACACGACTCATTCACCCTTTTGAGATGCAGCTTAAGCATACCGAAGTTGCTTTACACACTGAGAACATCAGCCTGCTTCTTAAACGAAGGACTTCTACGCGACTTAGACGAAATCTTGAGAACAGGACTGTGTAGCCTTCTCAACATTGACATGAGCGACGATCAATGGATTCAGGCTTCTTTGCCTGTGAGAAATGGTGGTCTGGGCATTCGTAGTGCCGATATGCTGGCAACTTCCGCCTTTTTGGCATCAGCCGCTGGCACGCGAAGCCTTCAGGACCAAATGCTACACGATGTCACTGTAACGTCCACAGATCCACTAGTAGAGGAGGCCTCTATTTCGTGGTCTTCGAGATCGAACGCACCGCCTCCCATCGAACAGAAGGCTCATATACAAAGAGAATGGGACAGCGCACTGATCTCACATGCACTTCAAGGCCTGTCAGAAAGAACTAGTGATTCAGCTGCTAAAGCCCGACTGTTAGCTGTGCAATCACCACACTCAGGAGACTGGCTTCATGCACTTCCCATAACAACAGCAGGATTACGGATGCCAGGAGAGGTATTGAGAATAGCAGCCGGCATCCGGCTGGGCACTGTTGTGCGAAAAACACACGTGTAAATGTGGTGCCATAGTAGAATCCAATGGTCATCACGGATTCTCTTGCATCAAAGGAACAGGAAGGCAACAACGACATGCCATGATCAATGACGTGATTTGGCGGGCTTTTATCAGAGCCAAAATACCGTCCATCAAAGAGCCCAGTGGCCTCTCCAGATCTGACGGCAAAAGGCCTGACGGAGTCACAATAATACCCTGGTCCAGAGGTCGCTGCTTAGCATGGGATGTTACGGTACCTGATACGTTCGCTACATCATAATATTATGAGCATTTAACATCGCAAAAAGAGAGCGCCGCGGCCGAGAAAGCAGCAGTAGATGTCAAAGGTCTTTTTTGGCGCAGCATCGTAATTACGTTTAAAACCAGTTCTGACTGGCCTACAACACCCAGTTTTTCTGGTGCCCACCACTCCATTATCTCACTGAATTAAGAGGATGCCGATCTATACCATCTAGGCTTGGAGAGAGTCTGTAGATCCAACGGGCCCTGATAGCGGATCGATTTTTTAGTGTGTGAATTGCGCTACGTATTTTTCCACCAAAAACCTGCAAGTCGAGCCGCTGTGCTCTAATCCAGCGTTACCACTCCTTGGGTTTTTTTACAAGATCTTGGGTTTTTTAATCCGAACTTGGGAAATGGGGTTTTTTCCTGAAGACCTTGGGTTTTTTGCTTGGGATTTTTTCTTGTTTTCTTGAAACCCTATTTTCCATCATTTTAATCAATTTTTGCAACGGTCTGGATGATTGAGGTCAATAAATAAATGGCGCAATATGTGTGCAAGCATGTGTTATACTAATCTATTGCTAAATTTAACATATACCTCGAAAGACTAAATTTGCTATTCTTCTCTACTGCTATATTTATAAAATATAACTAAAGGAAACCGCAGACTCAGATTGTACTTTCGGAAGTTTTCCCGAAGTAATCAGCTCTTAGTCTTTTTAAAACGTAAGATATATTTTGAGTTTCATCATGGGCGTCCGCAGGAATATTTTTAGCGGGGGGCTAAATTTTTAGGGGACACATTTTTTAGGGGGAGGCATAATGACGTTTGTGTATAGAAACAAAATTTGCATAGAAAAAAATTTAAAACTGAATAATGATAAAGAAACTGTACCTAAATAATTAAGTGTTTTTCGCATTGAAAATCGTGTTGGGACTGTATAGTAATAATCATAATAATCAAAAGATTTCATTTTTTTAATATTTGCAAAATCCTATGAGTTTCGTAGTCTTTTATCATTATTCTTGTTTAAAAGAATAAATAAATAATAAATAATAAAATAAATAAAAAAATAAAATGTGCGATAGAAGTAATAATTGACGTGAATCGGACTCGGAGAATTTTTAATTTGCTTTGAATATTTACTAAGAACTTTTAGCAATTAACGGTTACCCATAAAATTGTAAAAATGAAAGATAGAACAGCGTTTTATTACAGGAATTGGTACAATTGCATTAATATTATTATATTTTATCTTATAAGGCGTTTATTAATTTAAAAATGTCTGCAGAAAAACAATCTTGGGTTTTCTTGGGTTTTTTCAATGTCCTAACTTGGGTTTTTCGTTTTTTATGAGTGGTAACACTGCTCTAATCCCTTCGTCTATGCTTCCCTGACGCCGCCTAACGAGACTGGCGATCAACTCTTGCTACGTGTCACTTTCTCTTTCAATACAAATGGCCGTCGGGTGAACAAAGGAAGCATTTGCAACGTTTTTCACCAGTTTGCCGATTTGGGAAAACATATTCTTTACAGCGTATTGTCTAAGGATTCGGCGGCACACCTAACGCACAGGTAAGTATAAAAACTTTGCTGGAGTTTCTTTAAAAAGATGCGTATAACGCCATGCGAATATGCGCTGACGTGCATTCATTCACCAACTGCGTAAATTAAAGCATTGTGTACTGAAGTTTGTCTCATTAACTGGCAGTGAATTATGTGAATTACATAGGCCTACAGCGTTTCGTTTTTTAACAATTATTGTAAGATGGTTCATATATACTTACTAAGTTTTGAATTTTTAGGTTTTTTTTAAAATTTTAGTTAATATGATATCTTACATAGCATGTTTAACCTCAAAAAGTTAAAGATTGTGAGATGAATTGATGGATGAATGGATGAACGGGTGGATAGGTGGACGGACAAATGAATGAATTTTTCTCTTTTTCAGATATAATGGTATATAGGATTGATTCATCTTGATCAGCTTTGTTCCAAATCAGCCTGGTCTACCACACACACAGAACCGTTTGACCCCATTTAACTCTGCTGACGAATTTTCTAGCCAGCACCGCTTGCGCAGACGCAGCCTAACGCTTTATGCCTACGTTTTAAGCAGCTGCAGCTGCTGTGAACAGCTTTTGTTTTTTTTTACATTGCTTACAATAAGTTCAACTATTTTTACAGCATGACAGAAACCGTTTTTAGATTTCACAAATCTCGTCGCAGCGAAGTACTGAACTGTAGGCCTTAGACTTTGTGATTGTGTTAATAAATATTGTTTTGTCTTGTTTTGTAAGGTAACTTCTATAGCGCCAGAGTGGCATAACGCCGCAACTTCTATAGTGGTAACCAGCTTATTCATAGGCGGTTGGCAAAACATAAGGCCCATTGACCCACTCCTCGCAATTGATGGGAGTTCAATCATAATCATAATCAGGGCTGTAGTCGAGGGTATACGCGGGTATACAGCGTATACTCGCCTCTAGAGACCGTATACCCACCTCGCAAAATATTTTTTATTTATTTATATTAAAATACTGTAGTGTATACTCCGCAAAGGTTCACCAGTCACTCTGGTACAGAGTAAAGCAGGGAGGCGACCTGACCGACGACTCTGATGAGCGTAGACTCGGATCCGACCTGGGCTGGTGAACCAAAGTCCTCCGTGCCCACCTTCTCGTGGTGCGGACCGTTAGTACCCTTCCTAGGAAGTACTCTTCCTAGGAGGGGGAACGAACGGGCACGGCAGGCAAAACCAGGGGAAGGCAATGGCAAACCACCCCTGTTAATCATGCCAAGAAAATCGTCATGCCACACACCAAACCACGCCGATGGTCGCGGATGGAGGGACTCCCAGGCCGGAGCGCTGAGGTGGGACTCCCAGGCCAAAGCGCGACTCAAGGGCTACTGGGAGAAGTAGCAAGACGGCAACGGAGACTGTGTGGCATGACGATCGCTAGGGCTCCTAGAGCCGACGGCACAAAAGAGTGTATACTCAAAAATACTGTGGCGTATACTCGCCTCTAATTTGTTTCGGAAAACTAACCGGTAGCGTGTACTCGCCTCTAATGTTGCCACTACAGCCCTGATCGTAATCTATCTCGAAATTTCTACAGCGTCCAAAAACATAGGTGTGGGTTAGGGTGCATCGATCATAATGGGAGAAAATTTTTTTTTCGCATTTCTAATTCTAATAGTGCAAAGTAGGTGCCACTTGATGTCAGCAATATTCTGGTGCAATTTCACCCATTTTGCACATGATCTTGAGGTGCCCCAGTGACCTTGAAGTTTTGATATTAGACGCACAATATTTACCCATGTTATGCATGGAGTAATATTCAGAAAAACAAGCTTCCACCGTATGAATTTGATGAGAAGTAGAATGCAATACTGGTAAAACATATTAGGTATATTAATACGTTATTATGTCCATTACACCAATGATGAAACAGTGAGTTGAGACTCAACTACAGTAGCAGTCCAGTCTTATCCCATTAATGCAAGTAAGTCAAGCTATGCGATATTCTTTCTTAGTGTTAAAAGTCGGCATTATTCGCCTGAATTCCAATCTTTGTTCTTATGAAACCGTCCCTAACTTTGATGCCGCAGACTGCAGCCTCAGTAACTACTTTAAAAGAATGCTCCTCTGCCTAGGTGGGGCATGGGAATCAAGGAAAGTCTTCCTGCCACGTGCGTCACAACAAATTGCATCATGTCTTCATCAAATACTTCCAATATTAGTGGTGTTTCTGTAACGCATGCTTGCCAGCCAATGAGTTCAGTGTATAGTAGTCAGAGGCAACAGACTTTAGCACAGGAACAACGAATTTCAAATTCCAGACCGTATACAGTTTTCCTGGCTTTCACGATATGACGCATTCCCAACTTTCAAATTTTCTTACGGTCATCAGTTAATATACAGCAACAAGCGGTCTCCGTGCTTTCTCTGGACCAATTGGTAACGGGTTATTTTGTGTAAACAGTTACAAGTAGTGTGCATTGATAAAATTGAATCTGATTTTCCATCTGCAACTTTAACTGATCTAAGCAGTGACCGGTGATATTTGTGGGACTTTAGTAACGCGGTCATTAGAGGCCAGTGCTCGTTGAATTTATCTAAAAAGAAGACCCTGGGACATCAAGTGGTTGACAACTACGAATAGAATATTGCAACTGTACATTGGCAGTTTGCAAAGCATCACTAGAGCTTGAAATGCTGGCGATGCATGTGGTGAAAGTATACGCTCCGATGTGGTTAACAATTTTGCAAGGCTGACCCAGTCGTGAGGATACATGTCCGACGTAAGTCAAACCTGGTTTCTTCACCAAAGATATGTGTTCCTCGAAAGCAACTCATCGATAGTACTTATTTCCTCAATTGAATTCTGTACTCGAGTTGTATCTTTTCGACCATCACAAAAATAAACCGTGTCAATCAGCTACATTGTTCAAGCCTTCCAGCTCGTTACGTTTATTTTGTTGTTCACGTCTAACTTTATTTTGTTGAATAACATTTGACAAATCAACATCACATATTATTACACCGAAATCCTGCAGCACCGAAGATGTGTTATCTCAGCAGCTGCTCCGTCTCAAACACCATAACGATCACCAATGTTGGTAGTTTACTACGAAAGTCTCTTAACTATAACGTTCGATTCAGGTTCATCACAAGTTGATTTCTACCAAATTACTCAATAATTATGATCTTTAGTTTCATCATCTGGTTGATTGCAATTGTTGACCTGCTGGTATCGAAACTAGATTCAGAATCGTCTACTGAGTCATCATTAGCATCCACGACCTTTCTCAACTTAACGACGCGATATATTTCGACTCGTCGACCTTAGTTAGCTTTTCCTTTCAAGCTTATTTATTGTAAGTTTGTCGATACACATTGCTGATACACATCAACCTTGCTGATCTCTGGTCAGTTAGAAACTCCTGCTCATCTTTAGGAACTCGAATGAATTGCCACCTACCTATTATAAGATCAACAGAACTCCTTAAAGCTATAAATAAATTAGTTTGCCGTACAATAAATTCCGTTAAATGCAGTGCTCCGAAGCCTTCAAATCATGAACATTTCAGGGCGCTTGGGGCACCTCAAGGACTTATCCAAAAAATTTCAAAATTTACATGTTAACTAAGCAGTATAAAAGGCACCTATCGGCAACTATTAGAATATTGTTTTCAAAAAATTTTTTTTTCGATGCACCCGAGTGTGGGTAGCCAGTTTGTTCACAGGTGCTTAGTCAAATCAAAATAGATGGTGTTTTTAAATGGCCAGGAAGGTAAGGGGAAGAGGAGGACTCGAACAACAGTGTGTTAAATTTTTGAGGTATAGCCTTAGAAAGAGGAACAGGTGACCGTAAATCACAATTGTAATCGTAATCTCGAGACTTCTACAGCGCCCAAAAGCGAAGTTATTCATAGGCGCTTAGTGAAATCGATCAGACGGACGCTTAAGGCATAATCATAATCATACTTTGGAGATTTCTATAGCGGACACAGCGAAGTCGTGAAAAAACCAGCTTATTCACAAGCGCTCAGTCAAATCATGATCGAGAGGTGGGGGATGCGTCAGCCAAAAGGTGAGTAGTTTTAAGATTTGAAACGGCGAGAAGGTAAAGGAGAAGAAAAAGAATCGAAATCAAGGAGTCCTTTTGGAAGAGAACAGGTTTATGGGACCAACAAAAGCTTATAGCTTAGAAGTCCTCAAGTGTGACCATTTTCACAGGTGTGACTGATAATATGGTCACAACGGTCACACTAAACTAGGAGCCTCTTCCTGCAGAAGCATCTTAAGTCGTTCAGCACGAGAGGCACCATTAATCATTGCACCACCGAGGCGTGACACGCGTATATTATAAGTCATGCGTTTCTCTAATTGGGTGTTTCTCGTTTTCGCTTTCAATCGCACTGCCTATAGCGGCGGCGAATAGCTCACAGCATCCGTGTATAGAACTGGAAAATAAATTGCACCTCAGGCAGTAAGATTCAAGCGGTAAGATTCGCAAAGACCAAAAACTAAATATTTAAGTGGGAGCTTTAAATTTTTCTTTTACTGTTCGCCCAATTAGAGATTTGATGATGTTAGGAATATCAATAGTATGTACAAGAATACGATGCCGTTCGGACTAAATAAATGCGCTTGGCTTAAAATCGGCCAGACAGAAATCTGTGGCCGAAGCTGTATTTACAACTATTGTAAGACACATAGGGCCAAGCTGCGTACTGGAACAAAATTACCACGCGAGTGTCGTAAATGTAGTGTTGGAACCCATTCTGAAGTTCGCTTATGTAGAGCTTGTGGCGCTCATGCGGTCGCGCAAAACTTGATTAATATTGAGAAGCGTGCCAGAAAGAAGTTCGCATCAGTTTTGGTCGAATTAATGACGGCCGTGCGCCTATTTAAACAAACGCATGACTTATAGTATACGCTGAAGCATATAGTCTGTGTATTACTGAAAAGCGTGCCAGAAAGAAGTTCGCATCAGTTTTGGTTGAATTAATGACGACTGAACGCCCATTTGAACAAACGTGTGACTTATAATATACGCATTAGCATAGTGATTACTTAACACTGAAAACGCGCCAGATAGACCTAAACATCAGTTCTGGTGAGTGAATGACAGCTCAACGCCCATTTGAACAAATACGTTACTTATAACATACGCATAAGTTGAAACTATGGACACTTACGTAGACGAACTGTTGGCTGAGTTAATACAACCGAAGACTGAAGTTCTTATGGCAATACGGCGCAATATTCTTGATGAACCTATTCCTGAAGGAGTCAGACGGCGCTTGTTGAAGCCTTTGTTTCCAAGACCAATTCCTCCTATGCCTAAGCACAGAGGGGCGAAACGTAAGGCCCTTCTGGCAGAATTTGACCCCTTTTAATTCAAAAGGATAGAGGTGAACCACCACTCTTTCTAGTGCATAAAGAGCTCGCCAATCAGCATCTGAGAGACTTCCGCGCAGAATTACCTTTTAACCACAGGTTGGAAGGAGATGCGTTGGCTTTCTTGAGTGCAATGGAGCACAACATTGAGTCGCAGCTAAACGAAGAGCTCTTGAAAAATGGCGGTTTAAAATACTCGCAAGTGTTGACTGTTGATTTGGGAAAGTTGGCACCGACCATTGATTGCGTGTACGACGGAAAAGCGCCCCCCGGCATCATTACCAACACGGCCTACTTTCGAAGCAAAGCAGTGCCAATTACCAATGCGGGTCAAATCCAAGTGGCTGTGCAGAAGGCCAAGGCCGAAGTACTAAAACTTCTCGAAGAGTACACCAATGAGGGGTCGGGGTGGAGAGTAAGGCGGGTCGTAGCGCTAGACCTCGGTGTTGCAAAATATCAACCATTTCGAGCCAGGAACTACTTTCCCACACCAAAGTATATACCCCCTCGTTCGGTTATTAATGTAAAGAATAAAGATAACCGATGCTTCGAGTGGGCCATACTAAGCGCAATGTATCCAGTAGAAAATGACCCTCAACGCCCTACTAAGTATCAGGCCCACCTCGGTGAACTTAATTTCGAAAATATTGGTTTTCCAGTAAAGGTAACGGATATAAACAAATTTGAGCGTCAAAACCCAACTATAAGCGTCTCAGTCTTTGGGTGGGATAAAGGCCCATATCCGATTCACACTTCAAGCATGCCGACAATCCACAATATTGACCTTCTACTATTGGCCGACGACGCAAATGAAAATTTTCATTATGTCTGGATTAAGGACCTTGCTCGCATGCTTAATAAAAATAGTAAAAAAACATTGCGAAAACATCCTTGTCGCCGCTGTCTGCATGTCTTCTCCACAGAAGTCCTTTTGCGCGAGCACATCATAGATTGTCAGGGCATCGGCAAGAAGCCTCAGCGAATTGAGATGCCAAAAGAGGATGAAATATCCTCAAATTCCAGAACCATCACAAACAGATGCGCACTCCGTATATTATTTACGCGGACTTTGAGGCTCTAAACATACCAATCGAAGGTGCAGTCATGAACCCCAACGAGAGCAACACCAGACAGATAGCTGAGCAGAGACCGTGTAGCTTCTCGTATATAGTAGTTCGATGCAACGGTCGCACGAAGAAGCCGGTGCTATATCGTGGAGAGAACGCTGTGCAAGAGTTCCTACAACGACTACAAGGCGAGCTAGCCTCTATCAAACAAAGGCTGGCCACCCCAGCTAAGATGGTTATGTCAGAAGTTGATCGCCAATCATTCCGCGAGGCTATCGAATGTCACATCCTCGGAGAAGCGCTCGAAGCCGATAGAGTTCGCGACCACTGCCACATTACCGGTAAGTACCGAGGCGCCGCTCATAACGCCTGCAACCTCAAACTTCGAATATATCCGGATAAGTGTAAGGTACCGGTGGTCTTCCACAATCTACGAGGTTACGACAGTCATCTCATCATGCAAGCAATAGGCGGCTGTGAGGCCGCACAAGATGAGGAAACTGAAATTAACTGTATTCCAAACAATATGGAGAAATATATGACATTCAACATTGGACAACTACAGTTCATTGATAGTCTCCAGTTTCTAAACAGCTCGTTGGATAAATTATCAGGAAATCTGTCGCTAGAGGATCTGAAAGTCACAACCGCATATATAAAGGAAAGTTTCGTTCACAATGATAGGACAAAACTAGATCTTTTGAGGCGAAAGGGCGTATATTGTTACGAGCACATTGACGATTACCACCGCTTCGAAGAAGACCGAATTCCACCCAAAGAAGCGTTCTACAGCAGGCTGTCCCGAGAAAATATTTCTGATGAAGATTATCAACACGCTCAAAGAGTGTGGAACGAATTTGATTGTAAAACTCTGGGCGACTATCATGACTTGTATCTCCGTACTGATGTACTTCTTCTAGCCGATGTATTCGAGACCTTCAGAGACACATCGATGAAGCACTACAGTCTGGATCCAGCAAACTACTTTAGCCTACCAGGAATGGCCTGGGACGCTTTGTTGAAAAAGACGAAGATCGAGCTCGAACTTTTAACCGATATAGATATGCATTTGTTCGTAGAGAAAGGTCTCCGAGGTGGAATCTCGATGGTATCTAAGCGCTTCGCAAAAGCCAACAACCCACAATGCCCAGATCATGATACCACGAAGCCAGAAAACTGGATCATGTATCTCGACGCTAATAACTTGTACGGCTGGGCGATGCAACAGTCACTACCAGTTGGAGGATTTAGCTGGGGAAGTCCAACTCTCGATGAAGTGTTGGAAACTCCAGACGACGCGCCTGAAGGCTTCCTGCTTGAAGTAGATCTCGAGTACCCGGAGCACCTCCACATTGCTCACAACGACTATCCCCTAGCACCAGAGACCCTGACAGTCCAAGAGGAGTGGTTGAGCGACTATCAGAATGTGCTTATGAACGAGTTGGGAGGCAAGTTCACAAAGCATGTGAAGTTAGTACCAAGCCTACGACCTAAGGAGCGGTATGTGGTCCATTATAGAAATCTCAAACTCTACCACTCGTTGGGCCTACGAGTTTCTAAAATTCATCGTGTCATTAAGTTTAGACAGGAGGCATGGATGGCTCCATATATCGAGATGAATACGAAATTGAGAGCGAAGGCAACGTCAGAATTTGAAAAAGACTTCTTCAAACTGGCTAATAATGCAGTTTCGGAAAAACCATGGAAAATCTTAGAAAAAGAATCAGGGTCAACCTGGTACTGACCTCAAAAGTTGACAAACTTCGTAAACTAATTGCCGACCCGGCCTACATATCACACAAAATCTTCAACGACCAACTCGCCGCGATTCACAGTTTGAAGAGCAAGCTCAAGTTAAGCAGACCTGTATATGTTGGTCAGGCTGTCCTCGACCTCAGCAAGCATCTGATGTACGACTTCTGGTACAACGATGCAAAAAACGAGTACGGCAACAATGCTCAACTCTTGTACACAGACACTGACAGCCTCTTATTTCAGGTGGAAACTCCAAACGCCTATGCCGATATGTGGAATAAAAAACACTTATACGACTTTAGTGAGTTTCCTAGAGACAGCCCGTACTACGACGTCGAGAACAAGAAAGTCGTGGGCAAGTTCAAGGATGAATGTAACGGAGTGGCCATCGCTGAATTCGTAGGATTGCGTCCGAAGATGTACTCGATCTTAAAATCGGGCGGTTCAGAGATCAGGAAACCAAAAGGCGTTCAGAGAGCAGTTGTGAAGAAGGATCTGCACCACGAGCTATACAAGGAATGCCTGTTCGAACGAGAAGAGATGCGACACACACAAGTCGTGATTAGAAGCCACGACCACCAGATCGGAGTGTACCAGCAGAATAAGATCAGCCTCTCTCCATTAGACACAAAAAAGTGGATAGAGGCCGATGGAATAACAACGCTGGCATACGGGCACTACAAAATCAACGATGGTTGAGTATTCTATCGGGGGGTAACTCAGTGCCCATAGGCACCAGAAGCAGCTCCTCCCGCACAAACCCGCGGCCAGGCCCATCAACTAGATGGTATAAAGCCGGCTGGCCAGCCTGCCGAACAACATCCAAAATAGCGTGGATGGTGAGCGACCAGTTAGGGTCGGTAGCGCGTTTGCTACCACCCTCAAGCTCGCCGGGAGCGTACAAATATCGAACAAGAACGTTGTGTCCAAGAATAGGCTCGTCCATTCCCCACAAACGAGTTTTAGTTTGTGAATGAGAGGGCTTCTGTGTCACTTTAGCAGCTTTCATCGCTTCAACCGGCTTCATGTCGAGCAAGGGCGTCGGCTCATCGTTTAGTGCAGCTACAACTTCGGGCAACCGGCGAACCCATTCCACTGACCGTTCGGATGACCCCCTTGCAGCCAGGAGCAATTCCTGAGCGTACTGGGCACCGAAAAGTCGCTCAGCTAGAGTACGGTTAAAGCGTTCAACGATGCCCTGTTGGCGATGATTTCCGGCCTGTCCGCGTCTTACAAGAACGTCGTGCTTCACCAGCAACGGTGTAAAATCACCCATAAATTCGCGTCCAGGATCGACCTGAAGGAGTCGAGGCCAAGTCAATGGGCCCCTCTTATAGATCCGGCTTAAAGCGGCGGCGACTTCGGTCGCACTTTTGTTGATCAACGGTTCAGCTTCTTTGTATCGTGAGGCAACATCAACAACAGTGAGAGCGTATTTATAAGTCTTTCGACCTACTTTATCGTGAGGTAAAAACAAGAGATCGGCCTGGTGTACGGCGTTTGGTCGATTTTCCTCAAACTTTGGATGCGGTATGCGGCGTGGAACGGGGAGAGAAATCTGCCACACCGCCTGTTTCTTCAACCAATCACGAGCCCCCGCCTCGGAAACTTTGGCGGCTGAGGCTAGTTTCTTCACCGCAGCCTTACCTCGCCAGTAACCTCTAGGGCTGTAATAGACGGCTGAAAGGTGCTTAGACATTTCAGTAAAACTATATAACAAACAGGTAAACACATACACATATGATTTTCATTTGCGTTTTCGCTGGCCCTTCGTTCTGACACCCATCCCCAGCCTAGACTTCGCTGACATAATGGCCGATACGAGCCGGGCATCCTTCTTTTCATAATCTGGAGTTTCATCGGTGAGTGCGATCTTCGACGCGGCTGCAGCGAAGATGTCATCTGCGTGGTTACGCCCTGGGGTATCTTTATGATCTGCGTAAACCACATCGTGGTGGAGGCACGCACGGTCGAGCTGATTAACACCGTGATAGCGCTGTGACAGCCGTTTATCGAGTTTTGTGAATGGCCCACAGTAATAGTACTTTCCCGTATTCTGAAAAGAACCTCCCGGATTATCTTCCGAAGACATACCGGATGGAAGGCTCATATGCATCTCAGGCAGAGGAAGAGCGTTGAGGGCCCTATTCAGTAGAGAACCACCAGTTTTTCGCGCTTTCGAAGGCAAAATCTGGCTCTTCTTTGCACCGCAGACGGCACAGGTTCCCTTCTTGGCTGGCCGACCGTTTCGTAACTCGACGATTGTTTCATTTGAAGTCTCAGTATGTTTCTTACATCGTAGGCAATACATTTTTTCGTTGAATACAATCATAACTCGTTGTCTCTATATGGAAATAACAAATTTCGATCTCGAAGCCGACGATGGGAAAAAACACCACCATTGGTTGTTGCCATCCAGCATACGGTGTAATATCTGTGGGCCTAGCGGATGTGGGAAAACAAACCTACTGCTCAACCTCCTTCTGAAAAAGGGGTATCTACGATTTGACCGGCTGTATCTATACTCGAAGTCTCTGGGACAGGAAAAATATCAGTTCCTCCGGGACTGGATAACAGAACTCGAAAAGGTTGCCAGGAAGGAAGTGGCTTCCTTTCACTCTTGCTCAGATGAAATAGTTCCAGTTGAATCATTAAATAAGAATGCCAGAAGCCTTCTAGTTTTCGATGACGTCATGCTTGAAAAACAGTCGCCCATCGAAAGGTATTTCACTATGGGTCGACACGGTGGCGCGGACTGCTTCTACTTAACTCAGAATTACTTCCGCATTCCCAAGCAAGCGATCCGTGACAATGCTAATCTTATCGTCCTCTTCAACCAAGACAGCAAAAATTTGCGAGCCATTCACGATACTTTCGTGGGCGGCGACATGTCTTTCGATGAGTTCCGTACGTTCTTCAGCGAGTGTGCTGCCCAGCCATATGGATTCGCAGTCATAGATTTGACGTCTAAAGTGTACGATGGAAAATATCGTTGCGGGTTCGATCGCTTCTATAAGCCTAAGGCAAGTATTTAAAGACACGTTATAGGCAACATAAATTATAGTCGACATACAACCACGATGAGGACAAAAGTTTCTTCTAAACAGGAGCGAGACGCCTTGACCCAGGATTATTTAGCTCGCAGGAATCGACTGAGACAGCGTTTCGTGGACGAGAAACTCGGAGAGCCAAACCTTCAGTACGATGCGGCAAAGCTTTTCAAACCAATCGCCACGGCCACGGCTGAATCCCAGGTGGCTACGTCTAAGGAGCTGCAGAAAGTTACCAGCGATTTACAGGATTTGCCGGCGCAGATTTCAGAGTCTGCTAATTTTAACCCGATAGCGGCGTTGTTCGGCGATTCAGCAGGAACAGTTGCTCCATCGCTTCCAACGCTTCCAGCATCCCGAATTCCCTCCGCATTGCTAGTCAATCCAAACAAATATCTCAACGTCGAGGCAATAACACGGCACGGTTTCAAACCTCCGAGCGAGCTCGATGTAGCCGACAAGGCAGGTGCTGAAAAGATAATCGCCGAGGTAAATCATTGTAATTGCTACACCCTGGGCAAAGAGAAAAAGATAGCCAAAAAGCAAAAAGACGAAGAAAAGATAGATGCGGTGACTGCAGATATCGAAGCCCTAAGGGAATATAAAAACCGAATCGATACACTGCTAGCGGGCCACGCCCTCGCTAAAAAAAGGAAAGGGTTTCACTGTCCCAGCCGTTCCTCTGAAATTGCAAGGTAACGCCTTGGGTGAGCTCTCCGTTGACCCAGTCGCGTTGTCTGCTGGTAGACTGAGAGTGTTTAAAGGTGGCAACCTCGTTCTCGAATCTCCGGCCGATGAGTCGTTGTTCAGCCTGTTAACGAAACGATTCGTTAAGACTAAGCAATACTCTCCTCAGGCAATCGAGACTTTTAAAAAGCTCGTACAGATGTCTGGTCTGCCCATTCATGGCCGGAAGAGTAAAAAGTTCCAGCTGATTCGTGGCGGGTCGGTGCAATTTTATAATGACCCAAACGCCCTGGTAGAGAGGTTGCAGTTTTTGGTGACCTCTAGGGCCGCGGGAAACACTGGTCTCGGCAACGAAATCTCCGCCATTCTTGACGAGTTACTGCGTTCCGGTGCGATCTCGAAAGAGCTGGCACTCGAATTGAATAGAAACATGCTCATAAAATAAAGCACACAAGATGGAACGTTCGGAGAAACTGCTCGAAGAAATTCGAGAACTTTTACAGCCTAAGGAAAATTTTAGTATAGTTGTTTCCTCAGATACTACAGGGTGGACCACAGCTTTCTCACCACCGCTGTACCTGGATCCAAAGAGACGCTTTGAGATTGCTTTGGTCAATCTTGAAACTTATAACTCGATCCCGAACATAGACAGCACAAATAACAAGTTCGTCTACAGCTCCACCAATGGTGCGACGTGGAAGACGATCATTTTGCCCGACGGAAGCTACGAGATCGCACAGATTAACGATGAAATCGGCCGCCAGTTAGAAAAGCAAATTCCGCCGCCGACAGGTGTTGCTCAACTCAGCTTTAATTCTCCTATTACTATAGGAGCTAACGCATCTACCCTACGCGCCTTCATAAATATTACGAATGCCCTTTATAAGGTTAATATGGCCGCATCTACCATCAGGAAAATGCTCGGTTTTAACCCTCAGACGCTTGGCAGTGGTTATAAAGAGGGAGAAAATCCAGTCGATAATCTCCGGGTGGACACAATCCTGGTAAATTGTGACATTATCTCTGGATCGTATCGAAATGGTAGCCAGCTGCCAGTAATCTACAGTTTTTTCCCGGATGTGTCGCCCGGCTACAAGGTAATCGAGTCGCCGAAAAATCTGGTGTACCTACCAGTTGCACCGGCTGGTAACGTACATGGCATTCGTGTGTGGCTGACCGACCAAAATGGTGAACAATTAAACCTCCGCGGTGAGACAGTAACTATAAGGTTTCACATCCGCAGTGCGTAGATATTCACACTTAAATATTCTCATGTTGGTTCTTGGAATTAAAAAGCGGCGTCGTGTCGTGGGTGGTGGACTTTACGACTGGATACCCAAAATCGCGGGCTTCCTTGGTCGTGCAGGCTCCTTCATTTCGGCGAATAGAGGTGCAATCACAAACGTTGCCAAGGTGGATGGTAATGTCGCGAATGCTGGCGCCACAGCAGCATCTGCCGTCAGGCAAATTGTTGATGCCGTGAAAGCGAGACGCGCTGCGGCGGTGGAAACGCAAATGAAAAATTCATCTGCCGCGCCCGTTGTTCCCGCACCTTTGGAGAAAGCGCTCAGCGACAAGAGCATCGAATACTTGAAAGAACTGGCTGTGAGTCCGCCACTCGTTGTTCCGACAATGGCTGACATAAACAGCCGCATTGCTGGATCTGGTTTCAAAACTATAAAGCCGAGTCGCGGCGGCAAGGGTCTGTTTCTCGCAAAATGAAATAAAAATAATTTCCCACTAATTCACAAAACGCAAAAAAATGTTTAGCCCACCACATATGAAATTCATTTACAGCATGATTAATAATTGAAGCTTGAACTTTTTTAGCTATAATCATGGCGGCATTTGACGTGCCGAATGAAATGTTGGACATCGCTTCGGCGGTACCCGATGATAATAGCATTGAATCGTTTGAATACCGCGAGTATGAGTCGCAAAACCCCGCGGCTATCAACAATGGCCAGGCCATACAGATAGACATCCAGAACCAAGACATTTTCACGCAGCCTTCTAAGAGTTACCTTCTTGTGGAGGGCAGTGTGACGTTCGTCGCTCGAGATCAACTAACCCTTCATCAGACGTGGTACCAACTTGTGTCGGTCTTACCCGAGACGCTGCTTCGTCGTCGGGCTGGGTTCGGCTCCAGCCAACCGACCTTCTGGAGTCGCCCGGGTCACTATCCTGTCTACTTCTGTTGTAGACGAGCGGTTCCCTGTCTCCGCTCTCAGTGCCCATTTCTCCAAGAGGAGGTCCCGAGGGTATCGCTTGTTTGCGAACAGTGTCGCTGTCAAGCTCCATCTCACTTTCGGACTCTGCCACTGCCGCGGTCGCCGGGTGGGCAACGTCCTCGTCCTCAGGATGGCCGTCCTTTAGAACAGGGTTCGCTCTCTTGCCGGCAGGAGTCCTCAGCTTCCTGTGAGATCTCTTAGTCAAAGACTTCCTCTTTTTCTCCGCCTTAACCGAACCCTCACGTACCATTCTGCATCTCATGACTCTCGAGTTATCGTCAATCGGGGAAAACTCTGAACGTTCTCTTGTCCGAGAGGACAAGGTGTACATCTGACGAGTCGTCACGTCGTGCCGTCTCAAACACGCGAACATCTTGCGATAATATATACACGTGTAATATTATCGCGGTATACTGGTCTCACGACACTCTCTTCTGATAGGACAGGTTCTAGGTCTAAAACCTCCCTAACCGCACGCAGAACTGGGTTCCGACCGGCGCACGAGGTGGGCCCTACTTCGCACTTCGGTCAGTTCTCGGGACTACGTGTTTCGATCACCAAGTTATTTGCTCTGAATAACGATTGGCTTGAATACAAGATTTTCCTGACTCTATCGTTTTCCTGGTCTTACCGCACTGTAATCAGTTGTCGGGCGGTCTTTTCCCGTACTGCGGTCTTTCGGTAACAGCGGTCTTTCCCAGTAACTAGTTTTAGTTACCGGGCGATGGAGCCCCTCCAACGCTCCACCGGCGTGTCAGCCATCCAAGTGTCACAATCCAAATGTAACGCCGACCCCGTAAGGTTACCAGAATGTCCTGAATTTTGTTCCCAAGAATTTCCGAATTTTGGTTCCCTAACGAGGGTCACGCTTACTCTCACAGGTAACCGGACAAGCTCCGATCCTGCCTGTCGCCAAATTTACCCTTATTATCGTTTTTGTACTAAATCGGGTTTTTCAGGTATCCCGACGGTCACTTCACCGAGTGCCGAAGTCGCGTAAAACTCTCCCAGCCGAGGACGCCGAAGTCGCGTAAAATCCTCCCGGCCGAGTACGCCGAAAGTGCGTAGAACTTCCCTTGTGTCGAGTACGCCGAAAGTGCGTAGAACTTCCCCTGTGTCGAGTACGCCGAAATCGCGTAAAACTCGTCTCAGTGGGTAAAACCAAACACTGTCGGATCTTGGAGTTCTTCGAACTCCAAGAGGGATTTCCTTGCCCGACGCCAAATTCACCCTTGGTTTCAAGGATTTCAGAATTCCAGAAAATGGCTACCTTAAGAAGGTCACCTCTACTCTCATGGGTTACCGGACAAGCTCCGATCGCGGAGTTCTTCAAAACCCAAGAGGGACTTTCCTGCCCGTCGCCAAATTCACCCTGGTTTTCGATCTCACACTGAATTGGTTTTCCTGTGTATCAACGGTATCCTTCCCCGAGTATTACTCAGCCGTAGATTTCCCACGATCGGGATCTAGACCGCTTCGCGATCAACTGAGGGATCCAACCCGCCGGATCGGCGCTGTCGGCCCGTCTCCCAACAGTGAACTTCTTTAGCTGTACTCGGGATCGCCTGATTATATTATTCGAACGCCCCTTTCGTCCGTAAATATATTTGTACTAACCGGAAACTCGAACTCTGACTCTGTCGTAACCAAAATCACTCGCCTACCACACTGAGTGCAGTATATTTGAATCGGTAACTGAATCGCTAACCAACAACGCTGTTGAACAGTATTGCTATGTATGAAGAGTCGAACCAACTCTTCACGTATAAAGCAGCACACCGTGAGGCAGGCTCTATGCATCCCGAATGAGCGCGTCTGCTCGCTATGCGCTGGCTTCAGACCGTCGATCGGGCTTCCCTGCCACGGTCGTTGCCGGCCAGTTGCCTATTGAAATTAAATAAAAATTAAATGATCGATGCTGGGTCTTCGCATGAAAAATTAAGAGAAACGATGCTGTTCCCTTCGCATGTAAACTGAAGGAAAACGATGCTATTCGCATAAAATAAATCTTCCCACTTACGCACTGTGGCCTTGACCGCCACACTCTCCCCACCTTACTTAGATGCGGAGCATCTCTGCCAAAATCGGGGACCTTAATCAAACGTGACAGGAACATCCCCAACCCAGATCCACTTAGAGAGCAAGGAACCAAATGCACCTTTGGTTATAGGGTGGTCTATCGACAATCTCGGCACCCTGCACGTACGCCAAACACGATGAGAACCGTGATAGCGACAGCCTTTTTAATGATGCTTTCGATCTCTCGGCACCCCGCACGTACGCCAAACACGATGAGAACCGTGATAGCGACAGCCTTTTTAATGATGCTTTCGATCCGAACCACCACCCTACTGGCAACCTGTCGTACCTGACAAATCGCCAACCTTAACAGGCCCTCTATCATGAACCTAGGCTCTACCGGACCCCAAGGGCCAGGAGAACTTAAGGAGAGAAAAGTCGCCCACTGTCTCCCGATCTGGTAACCATCGTCGATCAGTCACACCCGGTATCACTTCAAAATCGTGAAAGCAAAATAATAGTACAAGTTATCATATTGTAGAACCAACGCAATGAAGCGTCCTAGTACTGGAATCTTTACTTGTTTCAGTACTAACCACTAATCCAATGTTTAACCGAAACATATCATCAAAAGGAAACTTAAACAGTCATTCACTGACAATCTGTCAAACCAACGCAATTAAGCGTTGCTGGTAGCACCGGTACTGTATGCTCCCAGATACCGCTCAAAAGAAATACTCTCATCAAAAGGGCAACTGAAACATGGTTCTCGAATAGTCAATGAAACCAACGCAATTAAGCGTTTATCT
The DNA here is from genome assembly GCA_963556255.1 of Allolobophora icterica. Classification (NCBI taxonomy): domain Eukaryota; kingdom Metazoa; phylum Annelida; class Clitellata; order Crassiclitellata; family Lumbricidae; genus Allolobophora; species Allolobophora icterica. The sequence goes on along the minus strand of OY744612.1, from coordinate 2,617,955 downwards.
AGTTGGTCCTAGATACACGTCTGCTTCAGAAGGTCACTAACAAGGACTTCTACAGTCGTAGTCATCCATCCAAGCGAGGTCTTCGTCTCGTCCGTCGTCCAGGTGGCAATTCTGGATCAGCGGTCTCGTCTGGATTTTCTGAAGGTTCCTCTGGTTCATGTTCTGCATTAGGATCTTGAGCCAGGACTGACCAGTCTACTGTAGGTGACTCAAGATTTCTGTCCCTCTCCGGTAACCAGGTACTCGGAGGTTTACCGTAAAACGGCTTCAATTTATCCACGTGCACAACCATTAGCGTGGATTTCGGATTCTTCTGAATCCGGTACAGATACGGACTGAGCACTTGAATAACCAAGAATGGGCCGGTGTAATAGCGAGCCCATTTTGTCTTCCTTTCGCTCCTTAGCCGAGGGTAGTAATAGTAAACCCAATCTCCTTGAGCGAACTTGCTAGGTCTCACTCTCAAATCGTAGGCTTTTTTCCTTCTTTCTGCTACTCTCTTTAACTGTTCTCGTACAAGCCGATACGATCGTTCCATTTTCTCTTTCTGTTTCTCCACGTACTCTTCCATGTCACTGTAAGACGGTCTCTCGAACTCTGTAACTTGGGCTAGAATCAAGTCTAATGGCGTATGGTTCTCTCTTCCCAGGAACAGGAAATTAGGTGTCCGTTGGGTCGCTTCATGTTCAGTACCTCGATATGCCGCCATTACATATGGTACGTGAACATCCCAATCCTTTTGTCGTTCCGACACTACCTTTCCGATCAACATGTTCAGTGTTCTGTGGAACCTTTCGATCATTCCGTTACCAGAGGGTCGATATGGAGTTGTACGTACTTTGTCAATCTCCATGCGTTTACACAGCTCTTTGAATAACTTCGACTCAAAACACGGTCCCTGATCCGTCAGGATCTGGCGTGGCATACCAAACCTCGAGAACACGTGTACCATAAGCGATTCTGCCACAGTAACGGCCTCTTGGTTTCTGATAGGCAGAGCTTCAGCCCATCTCGAGAAGTAATCTATCGCTGTCAGTATGTATTTGTTGCCTTTACTTGATACAGGATGCGGACCAGTTATATCAATTCCGAATCTCTCCATTGGTTCACCGACCACAGGAGTCTGCATGTAACCCTGTCTTGGAGGTTTCTCCCTTCGATAACGAGCACAGCGATCGCACCTTTGGCAGAACCGTCTAACATCGTCCTTCCAACTCGGCCAATACGCCCGGCGTTGCAACTGAGTCAAACTCTTCCGAATCCCGAAATGTCCTCCGGCAAAGCTTGCGTGTGTTAACTGAAGCATCTCTTGCCGTAGAGATAAGGGCACAACTAACTGAGATCGCTCAGCTTTTCCTGTGTTACCCTGAATCCAGCCTCTGTGTAACACTCCTTGCAGGACTTCCAGCTGATTCCAGTTGCTCACCAACACTTTCACCTCTCCGTTAGCAGGTGATAGTTCTGCCTGTGTTGGATGATGCTTCGACTCCTTCCAATCGAGGACCGTACCAATATTGCAATCGCTCTGCTGTTCTCTTCGAAGAAACTCCTTTGTCCAACGGATTTCCTGGCCTGTATCTTCACTGGTAACCTCGGAGCGCGTTACTTCTCCGATCGGACGTGCCCACATCACGTCTTCATTCGTAACTCTCATGGTAACCACTTTAGGTTGTTCCTCACCCGGACCTCTAGACATCGCGTCTGCGTTACCGTGTTTTGCTCCCGGTCTGTGACATATCTCCATGTCAAACTCCTCTATCATCTCTAACCAACGAGCCTGTTGGCCAATCGGTTCCGGTGTTCTGCGTAACCACTGAAGTGCGGAGTGGTCTGTTCTGAGTAGGAATTTACTACCCAGTAAGTACTGACGAAACTCTTTCAAGAAATACACCACAGCTAACAACTCTCGCCTGGTAACGTTATAGTTCCGTTCCGCCGTCGACAAGAGCCGACTCGCGTAACAAATCACTGTCTCTTCTCCTTCTTGTACTTGCGATAACACCGCTCCAATGGCGTATGCCGAGGCATCCGTATCTAGGATGTACTGGCCCTCGTCGTTCGGTAACCCAAGTATAGGTGCGGAAACCAACTTTCGTTTAAGTTCTTCGAAAGCTCCCTGACATTCGTCAGTCCAATGGAACGGTACATTTTTCCTGGTCAGGAAATGAAGTGGTTGAGCTACCACCGCGAAATCATGTATGAAACGTCGGTAATAGGAGCAAAGACCAACGAAGGATCTGACTTGCTTCAAGTTCCGAGGAGCAGACCATTCTTCTACGGCCTTGATCTTGCTCGGATCCGTCGCGACCCCTTCTTCACTCAAAACGTGACCAAGAAACAATACTCTCTGTTGTAACAGGTAACATTTGGATGGTTTCAGCTTGAGATTATACTCTTGTAATCTCCTGAAAATCATCTCTAGACGTTGCATGTGCGTCTCTACGTCCCTCGAGAACACAATTATGTCATCCAAGTAAACCAGACAGATGTCATAGTTTAGCCCTGTCAAGACTAAGTTCATTAGTCGACAAAACGAGGCCGGACTATTGCACAATCCGAAAGGTAACACTTTGAATTGGAAGCTGCCCCTTCTCGTAACGAACCCGGTCTTGTGTTTGTCTCTTGGGTGCAAGGCCATCTGGTGATAACCTGCTCTCAAATCGAACGTACTGTACCATCTGGCGCCACCCAGGGTATCTAAACTCTCGCGGATAAGGGGTAACGGATGAGCATCTTTCCGTGTCTTCAGGTTCAGTTGCCTGTAATCGATACAGAAACGCATACTGCCATCCTTTTTCTTAACCATTACGACATTGGATGCCCATTCCGATATCGAAGGTTCAATGATTCCTTGTCTCAACATGTCTTCTACCTGACGATCAACTTCCGGTAACATGGAAAGCGGTTGACGTCTCAAAGGTTGCCGAACTGGTTTCTCTTGTCCTGTATCGATCTCGTGTTGGATCACCGAAGTGAATCCGTTATCACTTTCGTTAAGGGAAAACGTTGCGCTGTACGTTAGCACAAGTTTTCGTAACCTGATTCGCTCTTCTTCCGAAATGTCTGCTGGCACTTCTTCCCATAGTCGTTTTAGGGTCTGTTCGGCAAGTGGGTTGAGCGTCTGCTCCGCCACACTGGCCGTTGTACTAATCTTCGATCCAAACCGGTCAATCGTACTTTGCTGCTTTCCTCGGCGTTCCTCCGGATAACCTGGGCCCATAGGCTTCTCCGGATTTTCGCTTCGGTAAGGCTCATCATACGATTCCGTTCTGGCTCGATTAACTGTCACATCGACTACGTTCACTCGCTCCAGCGGACATTCAGTCCGTTTCTTGACTAGCGAATCTCTGTCTCCAACATTCAACATCCTGATCCACACTTCCGTGTCTCTTCCTGTCACCAACGTACGTCCGATTATCAAATCTTTTGATAATTCCATTGGAATGGTCGTCCAATCTTCGTTATCCTTTTGGAAATGCGGGTATACTACCCAAGCTGGAACGTCAACTTCGCTCCTTGGAGGAACTATTATGTCCTCTTGCACAATAACCTTCCGGCACATGGACTCGGTAACGACCTCTTTCAGAGGGATCTTCTCGCTCCCAAGGAAAACGCATCGACTTGCGAAGTCCCATCTTGCCTGATTGGCTTCCAGCCAAGATAACCCCAAGATCACTTCTGTCACTTGGTCTGTAACTAGACAGGGTACAGGGTACACCTGCTTTCCGATCCGAATCTTAAGGTTAGTTTCACCATCCACCTTAATCTGACTTCCATTAGCGGCTAGGAGTCGCTGTTCTGACGGTACTAGCACAGCGTCTAGCACGAAACGTCGTGGCACAAGTGACATTTCACTTCCAGAATCAAGTAGACAGTGTATACGTTTTCCTGCCAGTCTCGCAACCACGTAGGCCACCCTACTGCCTTTGACCAGTCGGTTTTGGGTTTCCTCTTGTATCGGTTCAGCCTTTGTAGGTTCACTGGTGCCGGTTGCACCATTCGTCTCAGCGTTTCTCTGAGGACAAAATCGCTTTATGTGTCCTTTTCGTTTGCACAAGTAGCATTCGATATCCGGGTCACGCAACCGTGTGGGCGGATAAATCCGTCGCCATCCCACATTTGGTTCGGTTGTCCTCTGATCTCCCACAGCTAGATCAGAACTGTTCTCCCTTTCATGAGGTTTTCTCGGAACGATGCCCAAATTCTGATTTATTGTCACTCGATCAAGTTCTCTTGAAAGATTTTTAATCTTTCGCTCGAGATCTTCTAGACGACGAGACTGTTGCCCCTCAGTGCTCGAGTCTTTTCGGTCTTCCATGGTAACTTTAACTCTCGCGTGTCTCCGGTCTAAATCACCACCTTGTGTCGAAGATCGACCATAGGCATCCAACCTCACCGCATGTTTATACGCCGCTTCGAGGTTAACTGGTTCTCGCTCGCGCACCTTCTGCCCCAAATCCTGGTTTGCCAGTGCATCAATGAAAGCGTCACAAGCGACCGTCTCGACGATATCACTTGTTGGTCCTGGGTATGCCAAAGCCATTAGCCTCCTTACTTCCTGCACTACACTACTCAGAGTTTCTCCATGAGCCTGCCGGTAAGTGCGAAGTTTCATCCGATATAGGCTAGTTTGGTCATCAGACCCGTACCGGGCCTTAAGCCGCTCAACAAGTTCTCGCCAAGACACGTCCCTCTGTGCACCCATGTCTCACAACAGCTGCGAAGCGGGACCCGTTAGGGCACACATTAACTGGTCTGCTTTTTCCTGATCACTCCACCGGTTGCACCGTGCACAAACTTCGAACTTTGCTAGAAAGGCTGCGATCGCTGACTTGCCGTCGTACTTCTCTAGCTTGATTCGTATACCGCGATCCGATCGGTCTTCGCCTCTTGTCCGTGTAACAAGTGATCTTCCGACACTCTTCTTGGGATTTCCTCTCCGGTTGTCCTCATCGTTACTCCTGGAACCGTTTCCCTCGTCTGTCCTCACCACTGACCAGTGCCGACTCTGTCCCCTCAGAGTACCCAACGTCTTCCCTGTACGCCACTTAGAAGACATCGTAGTCATCTCTCGGTCGCCTGACGTTGCACTGTCTTCATCAGAGATGTACTCAGCCTGTCTCTGACCTTTTCTACGAGGCTCACCACCTTCGTAGTCTTTGGACTCCGATCGTTTATATTTATTGCGAGAACTCTGAGAGTTTCCGTTGACGAACGTAACTCTTCTGTCTTCTTCGCGAATATCTCTTTTTCCTGACTCTGGCGGTCTGTCAGATTCGTCGTACCTAAGACAATTACGACTTCTCGAATCTGGTTTGTGCCCTTTAGAGTACCGCTCGTGGGTCTCATCCCAGGCCAAATGATCTCTGTCTCTTCCCATGTTCGATTCTCTCTCGGTTTCTCTATCAAGTGCCTGTTTTAAACCACGTCTCTCGTACTCTGGTAGACGTTCCTTACCATACGTCTCCCTTTCAGTTTTCTCATAACTCTCGTGTCTTCCTCGTTGGCGGAGGTTTTTCCTGTCAAAAACTCCGGTTCTCATGGCCTCTTCTGGACCAACACTATCGGTGTCTGAATCCGAAGAACTCACTGACGAACGTAATTTCGCCTCAACTCTTCCTCTTGTCAACAGACGTTGTCGACTCGATTGCCTTGCCGTTTTTCCGTGTGACTCTCTCCCGCTGTCCTCGGGAAGATAGCGGCTACGTAACTTTTCCGAAGTTTCCGAAAGCGAAACTTCCTCACGTGTCTCTGTGTTACCTCGGCTCCGTGCCGGCTCTTCGATCTGCAGCTTCCCTCGGCGATCCATCTGGCAACCTGGGCCCGTAGGTTTCCCCGATGTCTCGCGTCGGTAAGACTTCGCATGCTGAGCAGCAGGAACAGACAGTTCTTCAAGTTTCGAACTCATCATTGCCACACTCTGTCGCAGGTAAGACATCTCCGCTTGCCAATCTACCTCATCGGTCACAGGTCTTGGGCGACCTTCTTCCATGTTGGTAAACGGTACTCGATTACCTTCGTTTCGCTGATGCGCCACGATGTCACCACTCGTTTTCTGCACTACGGCGTCACCCCGCGGTTTCAGGCCTGTCTCAATGTCTCTTGGCCTATCACAAGCCTGTCTCAACTGTACAGGTTGCCTGCCCCGTACGATACTAGGTACTTGAACCTGCACAAGGTTCTCCGATCTATTGTCGACGAGTGGTTTGGACCTGTCAAACCTACTCTCACCAACGGTCTCTCGCCAGTGTGTGAATGTCTCGTTATTCACATCGTTCTGTACTACCTCAGTAGTCTTTGGAACGGTTATCAACCATCCGTTATCCTCATGGAAACCTCTTTCACGCCCACTGCGGGTTCCAGCTTCCGTTTCAAATGCACTGGTTTCGTCAGGTGCACCCGTTTCATCAAGCAACCTTCGTTTGCTTTTCCGTTTACGTAACTTTGGACGCGCGCCTCCGTGCTCACTATGGGGCACTTCATCCGACTCGTCCTCGGTATCTTCCTGACCTTGCCTGGTTCTGTGACAAGAAAACGTTAGTACCCCACTTCTGGTACCAGTTTGTGACGTTCGTCGCTCGAGATCAACTAACCCTTCATCAGACGTGGTACCAACTTGTGTCGGTCTTACCCGAGACGCTGCTTCGTCGTCGGGCTGGGTTCGGCTCCAGCCAACCGACCTTCTGGAGTCGCCCGGGTCACTATCCTGTCTACTTCTGTTGTAGACGAGCGGTTCCCTGTCTCCGCTCTCAGTGCCCATTTCTCCAAGAGGAGGTCCCGAGGGTATCGCTTGTTTGCGAACAGTGTCGCTGTCAAGCTCCATCTCACTTTCGGACTCTGCCACTGCCGCGGTCGCCGGGTGGGCAACGTCCTCGTCCTCAGGATGGCCGTCCTTTAGAACAGGGTTCGCTCTCTTGCCGGCAGGAGTCCTCAGCTTCCTGTGAGATCTCTTAGTCAAAGACTTCCTCTTTTTCTCCGCCTTAACCGAACCCTCACGTACCATTCTGCATCTCATGACTCTCGAGTTATCGTCAATCGGGGAAAACTCTGAACGTTCTCTTGTCCGAGAGGACAAGGTGTACATCTGACGAGTCGTCACGTCGTGCCGTCTCAAACACGCGAACATCTTGCGATAATATATACACGTGTAATATTATCGCGGTATACTGGTCTCACGACACTCTCTTCTGATAGGACAGGTTCTAGGTCTAAAACCTCCCTAACCGCACGCAGAACTGGGTTCCGACCGGCGCACGAGGTGGGCCCTACTTCGCACTTCGGTCAGTTCTCGGGACTACGTGTTTCGATCACCAAGTTATTTGCTCTGAATAACGATTGGCTTGAATACAAGATTTTCCTGACTCTATCGTTTTCCTGGTCTTACCGCACTGTAATCAGTTGTCGGGCGGTCTTTTCCCGTACTGCGGTCTTTCGGTAACAGCGGTCTTTCCCAGTAACTAGTTTTAGTTACCGGGCGATGGAGCCCCTCCAACGCTCCACCGGCGTGTCAGCCATCCAAGTGTCACAATCCAAATGTAACGCCGACCCCGTAAGGTTACCAGAATGTCCTGAATTTTGTTCCCAAGAATTTCCGAATTTTGGTTCCCTAACGAGGGTCACGCTTACTCTCACAGGTAACCGGACAAGCTCCGATCCTGCCTGTCGCCAAATTTACCCTTATTATCGTTTTTGTACTAAATCGGGTTTTTCAGGTATCCCGACGGTCACTTCACCGAGTGCCGAAGTCGCGTAAAACTCTCCCAGCCGAGGACGCCGAAGTCGCGTAAAATCCTCCCGGCCGAGTACGCCGAAAGTGCGTAGAACTTCCCTTGTGTCGAGTACGCCGAAAGTGCGTAGAACTTCCCCTGTGTCGAGTACGCCGAAATCGCGTAAAACTCGTCTCAGTGGGTAAAACCAAACACTGTCGGATCTTGGAGTTCTTCGAACTCCAAGAGGGATTTCCTTGCCCGACGCCAAATTCACCCTTGGTTTCAAGGATTTCAGAATTCCAGAAAATGGCTACCTTAAGAAGGTCACCTCTACTCTCATGGGTTACCGGACAAGCTCCGATCGCGGAGTTCTTCAAAACCCAAGAGGGACTTTCCTGCCCGTCGCCAAATTCACCCTGGTTTTCGATCTCACACTGAATTGGTTTTCCTGTGTATCAACGGTATCCTTCCCCGAGTATTACTCAGCCGTAGATTTCCCACGATCGGGATCTAGACCGCTTCGCGATCAACTGAGGGATCCAACCCGCCGGATCGGCGCTGTCGGCCCGTCTCCCAACAGTGAACTTCTTTAGCTGTACTCGGGATCGCCTGATTATATTATTCGAACGCCCCTTTCGTCCGTAAATATATTTGTACTAACCGGAAACTCGAACTCTGACTCTGTCGTAACCAAAATCACTCGCCTACCACACTGAGTGCAGTATATTTGAATCGGTAACTGAATCGCTAACCAACAACGCTGTTGAACAGTATTGCTATGTATGAAGAGTCGAACCAACTCTTCACGTATAAAGCAGCACACCGTGAGGCAGGCTCTATGCATCCCGAATGAGCGCGTCTGCTCGCTATGCGCTGGCTTCAGACCGTCGATCGGGCTTCCCTGCCACGGTCGTTGCCGGCCAGTTGCCTATTGAAATTAAATAAAAATTAAATGATCGATGCTGGGTCTTCGCATGAAAAATTAAGAGAAACGATGCTGTTCCCTTCGCATGTAAACTGAAGGAAAACGATGCTATTCGCATAAAATAAATCTTCCCACTTACGCACTGTGGCCTTGACCGCCACAGCAGGCTTACATCAACAGGCGCGGCTTACATCGCAGACTCGTTGCTTTCATTCATCAACAACGCCATCCCGTACATGTTTTCTCAAATTCGATACCTGGCTAACAATACCGAGATAGAGAATGTCATGTCACCTGGGCAAGCCACAACGATGAAAGGCATGCTGGTATATGGCGATGATTTTTCCAAAGGCGAAGGTTTAAACATGTGTTGGCAGAAGGACACGACTGCGGCGGCGGCGAATGCGAATCTCGGCTTCGAGGCCCGTCGACAGATGATCGTTGCTAAACCAGACCCTATTGGCGCATTTTCATTCATCGTTCCCTTAAGACATCTATACGGCTTTTGCGATGATTACCACAAAGTCGTATACGGGATTAAACACTCCTTACTGCTGAGCCGGCAGGGGGATGCAGACGCAATCTTCAAGGAAGCCGCTGTGGTCAATGGCCAGATCACGCTGACTAAACTCTCCTGGTTCATGCCGCATATAATACCCGCTTTGGAGTATAAAAGCATGCTTATGAAGCAGATTGAAGCCAAGGTTAAGGTACCTGTAGCATTCCGCGCCATGCAATGCGACAACATTGCGGTGCCACGAGCGACGACTTTTTCCTGGCGTTTGAGCGTTAAGTCGGGCACGGAAAAGCCACGCTGGATTCTTGTTGCTTTTCAGACTGGAAAGAATGCACATCAAGGCCAGAATCCGGCACTGTTTGACCATGCACAGGTTCGAGGCGCGGGGGTCTGGTTTATATCTCGGGCGCGAGACTCGTGGTGGCTGTTGTCCAATGTGCAAGGGATCGGGTCTCTACATCGAGCAAAAAACTAAAACCTCTTAGCAACTTCGACATAGAGAAAACCGCCGGGGCGCTGCCGCATTTCCGCGGTGTTTTCATGCGAGATGGTCTGCCCGCCGTGGCTCCTGAGAAGGAGTGTGGAGTGGTTAATTTAGATTCCGGTTCTGGTGATGGTACTCACTGGGTCGCCTATCGGATAGATGGACCTATAGCCGTTTATTTTGACAGTTATGGGCTGGATCCGCCTCTCGAAATTTCGCGATATTTAAACCGTTCCATAAGAACACAGACATTTCAGCTGCAGGGGCCCGATGATGTGGTATGTGGTCATCTCTGTCTGCTCGTGCTAAGAGAGCTCGCTGCCGGAAAGAATTTTGAAGACATCGTGCTTGACCTATGTTAGACTTCCGTCACCCTTTTTTGTATAAAAAATGCCGGTTGATAAATTTGGAAGAGACGGCGGAGGTGGGTTTGGAGGGGGGCAGATAAGCGCCGCTGGGCTCGTCCACAAGGCTGGTGATACCATGTTGGGAATTCTATCGGCTGGAGGTTTTCGGCTGACAAACGTGGGGACTCCTACGATGGAAACGGACGCCGCGACGAAGGCTTATGCGGACATCGTAGATCAGGACAACTTACAAATCACCGGTGGAACGATGTCTGGCGTTCTAATAATGGGTGGTCACAAAGTTACTGGGCTGCCCACAGACGAAGCAGCGTCTGAAAGCGACGCTGCGAGTTGGGCACAAGTGGTACGATACGCGGACCAGAAGGCGGCCGCAGCTGAAAATCATGGAGACCAGAAGCTTATCGATGCCAGGCAGTACACGGACGAGAAGAATGCGGGGCTGAGAGATTCCGTTAGGCAGTATGCGGACGAGAAGGACCTTATTGTTAAAAGTTATGCCAACGAGCAAGATGTTATCGTCAGGAACGCGTGCGTGCTCAAATCAGGCAGCGTAATGACTGGAAGTTTAGTTATGGGCGGCCACCGAGTTACTGGGCTCCCTACCGGCGTATCAACGTCTGAAAGCGACGCAGCGAGCGTGGCACAAGTGTTAAAGGTGGTCACCGACAGCCTGACCAAACACGATAGAGTACCCACGGGGTCGTTGCATGTGGTAAATAAAAGATACGTCGATGCCCAAAATGTTGACGCGAGACAGTACGTAGTCGATCAGTACGCCGAGCTTAACTCGGCCGTCAGGACATATATACAGATCAGAAGTCCGCCGCCACTAGGGAGTACGCAGACCAGAAAGCTCAAGCTGCCAAAAGTTACGCCACCGAACAAGATGCTATTGTCAGGAGCGCATGCGTGCTTAAAGCTGGCGACGCAATGACGAGTGATTTAACCATGGGTGGCAATAGAGTTACTGGGCTCCCTACAGACGCAGCAACGTCCGAAAGCGATGCGGCAAGTATGGCACAAGTGTCAAAGGTGGTTACCGACACTATGACAAAGAGTAATAGAGTACCAACGGAACCGTTGCACATGACAAACAGGCGTTATGTCGATGCCGAGATCGCGGTCACCAGACTGTACGCAGTCGATCAGGATGCTATCATTAGTGGTAATCGCGTTCTCAAAACTGGCGACACCATGACTGGTAATTTGGCTATGGGCGGAAAGAAAGTGACTGGGCTTTACACAGGCACCTCAACATCTAATACCGACGCGGCGAGCATCGGGCAGGTGATGAGGATCGTTACCGGTAAAATGACAAAATTAAATAAAATACCGACGGAACCTTTGAACGTTGCGAATAAACAATATGTCGACACTCAGGCTGTTGTTGTTAAAAGATATACAGACAGTAAAGAGACCGCTGTAAGACATTACGTGAATAAGCTCAAATTTCTCAACTGTACAGGTCACATTCCGCCGCTGTCCACAGACCTTTCCAAAACTGGTTTTAAGGCCACAGCCAGGACATATCTCGACACTAACCCATCATATATGGCATTCAACTCGGGTGCCGAAGGTGAGTGGAGGGCCACGCCCGCTGCAGCTAAAATTGTTGGGACTTGGTTACAGATTGAATGCCCGGTCCCTGTGTGGATATGGAAAGTCAGCCTGACTGGGGGAATTAATTTTCTTGATATTATCCCGCGTATATCGTCCTGGAAGATAAGTGGGGCAGTTCCGAATGGTAATGATGCGTTTACATATACAGACCTACTCACCTCCAACACCGTTTTGACTAACTTTGCGCAGGAGTTTGCCATCGACTCTGACACCGCATACAAATACTACAGGCTGACGGTCCTTGGTACACAACCAAATCTAACAACTCTTGGCATATCTCACTTCCAGATTTACACATATTTTAAAGTCGGGGAAACATAAGATTTAATAATGGCAGACTCACACTACAAGATTCGGGGTTATCTTCGGCATAAAGGAGAAACACATATGCATAAATACAACCTCGATGATTTGGTTGGACTAACCAACTGGGAATATACTATCCGTAAGCCCACCGCAGATATGTTGGCCGCGGTTCCCCAAATCCACATCGATTTCGTGTCGGATGATTACCACAGCCGCGATATTTACACAGCGACCAAAACTAGCATCGATCGTACGGTTGACATTCAAAGTGGACAATTTGATGCATCTAGAGCAATATTCATTCCAGGACAAACGAGTTTCAGAATTGAAGGAAAAAAGAGAGGTGTTGAAAGTACTTCAACTATTGAGTTAAACGTAACGTTACTGATAGAGCAACTATAAAAAACTATGTCTTTGTACCCATTGTTATGGAGTCAACAATTTCGTCAGACACGACGTCGCAAACATTTCGTCTGCAGAAAATCGGCGAAATAGAAGCCTTCCTGAGGTCTGAGGCGATAAGTTGCGGACAACTGTGTAAAAAGTATAAGAGGGTCGTAGATGTGGCTAATGGGGCCTCGGCCGGCCTTGCTCTGGTTAGTCTTGCAACTGGGGTGGGTGGGGCAGCTATGCTAGCCACTGGTATTGGTTTTATTCCTGGTATTGTTCTGGAGAGTTTAGCCATAGCGACGAGTTTTCTGGATATTATTGGAAATGTTATTAGTAGAAGTTTTGTTGCTAAAGCTTCAAAACACGACGAAATTTGTATTTTGGCGGAAAGTAAACTAAACAGGGTGCACGACCACATTTCTAGGGCGTTGGAAGACACGGCTATTAACGATGAAGAATATAAGCTTATTCTGGGAGAGGAGGAGAAATGTAGAACGATGAAACGTGATATACAAAACAAGAATGGAAAAAAAGAGTTGCCGAGTCAAAGCAAAGACCAGATGGTGGCAGAACTAATCAAGAAACTAACCAGCGCTGGGTCTTGCCCGCGAACCTCAACATAAAAGTTTTCATCTCAGGTGGTTGGAGTAGTGAGTCTGTTATTCCTAGTGCACCACTACCGTATGATTAGTGATCATTAATTTTTACTTTTACACTCCAACGGTTTGGGCCGGCCTCGTGGGAGGTTCTCGGCCGGCAGCAAACGACACTTTTGCGGTTTGATGTGTTAAGGCAATCCATGATCCTTATTTTTTGGCTTTGGCCGAATTGGCTTAGAGACGGTCTTTATATCAAAGGACTTCTATTGAGCCTGATTTCAAAGACTCACTTAACACCACGATTCAAAAGACTTCTAAGCCATGATAGCCATAGGCACTGCTTGGAAACCAATCTTTGATAAGGGTCCGTGGGCCCTGTCCCGAAGCCGCTCAGTGTGACGCTGTGACACTTGTGACCATATTATCAGTCACAACTATGAAAATGGTCACACTCGAGGACTTCTAAGCTATAAGCGTTCGTGGGCCCTCAGGAGGCCCTGGAAGTCGGTCTGCTATAATTGTCTGTTGGTTTCAGGACTCTCTGGAAGCATAGATGGTATAGATCGGCATCCTCTTAATTCAGTGAGATAATGGAGTGGTGGGGACCAGAAAAACTGGGTGTTGTAGGCCAGTCAAAACTGGTTTTAAACGTAATTACGATGCTGCGCCAAAAAAGACCTTTGACACCTACTGCAGCCCATAACAAGGAAAGCAAATATGCTGCCATCTCACAGTCGCACCATTTCAAATCCTGTAGCAGTCGAAACCGCAGGAAGCTGGCACACCGAGTCACTGGACTTTGTTCAAGAACTGGGAGGCAAAATAAAAGCAGCGACAGGTGACCAACGTGAGACCAGCCATCTGCTACAGCGTTTGTCAGTCGCCCTTCAGATTGGAAACTCTCTATCTGTTCTAGGCACCTCGGATTGGAACAATAAGAAGACCGTACAGCCAGGACTGAATGACGGCCTAGGAATATAGTGACCGCAAACAGTTAACATAATTCGTCCGCACATTAGTTTATTGGTTGTATAATAATAATAATAATAATAATAATAATAATAATAATAATAATAATAATAATAATAATAATAATAATAATAATAATAAAGGAAATTTTTCCCCCCAACGGCAGAGTTGATGGGACCCAGCGTTTCAAGGGCAATAGGTAAAATGAAGTGTGATGATGGTAATCCCGAGTACTTCTCGATTTTACGTAGGGCGGCTTGTTCAGCAGCGGCCCTCGCTGCATTCGCTGTGTGGGCAATATTATTATTATCATTATTACTATTATTATTTTTCCCCGAGGTACATAATTATGATCCCTCTTGAGTTCAAAAATAAGGGGGCTTTTTCTGTAATGGCTAGTCTTCGCAGATGGTTTTATCAGTGCAAAAGGTGCTAATAAAAGCGACAGCATTGAAGCGTTGGATTTCCAAAGATAAGCGCTGATAAAGAAAGGTAGTCTCTCTATTGTCTCCTGATATTTGGGCCAGGCGGTAGCCTAGGCGGTTGATCAGTGCGAGGCCTTCCTGATTTATTGGACCAAGAGTTTCAAAGGCCAAGGGCACAAAGCAATATGCTGACAAAATGACGGTATATTTAGATGTTTTTCTATTATTATTATTTTTTTTTGCCCCAAGGTACATATAATCCCTCGGGGACTTAGATATTAGACTATTTACTGTTGTTTCCAGAAAATCAGGCCTCGTCCTCCGTAAAGTCGTTAAAAGTGCCGCGGAAAGCGATGGCATTATAGCGCTGAATACAGATGGAAAGGCGCTGAAAGAGGAACGTAACCTCTCGCGGCTCCCCAGAGATGACCGAGAGTCGCCGACCAACCTCTCTAAGGAAACTGGTCCCGGCGGCGTTAATTGGCCCCAGTGTCTCGAAGGCAATAATAATAATAATAATATTATTATTATTATTATTATTATTTTTTTTTTTTTCCCCGAGGTACATATAATCCCTCAGGAGTCAGATACTAAGTATGTGAAAATTATTCTCTGGAGTGACCATCTTCACCGAGACCCGGAAGTGCAAAAGTGTTGCGGAAGGCGGCTGCGTTGAAGCGCTGGATTGTCACAGCTAAGCGTTGGAAGAGGAAGCTAGCTTCTCTTGGGTCTCCTGAGACCTGGCTCAGAAGACGTCCAAGGTCCTTGACAAATGCTATTATTATTATTATTATTATTATTATTATTATTATTATTATTATTATTATTATTATTATTATTATTATTATTATTATTATTATTATTATTATTATTATTATTATTATTATTATTATTATTATTATTATTATAACTATTACTATTTATTTCCCCCAAGGTATATGTGATCCATCGGGGACTTAGATATTAATCTGTTAAAATGTTGTTTCCAGGAAATCGGGACTCGTATTATTTTTATTATTATTGGTAGCATTATTTGTCTTTTTTCCTTAAAAGACTGTGAATCTGTTCCACAGTTATCCATTGTTTAAATCTGGGCTAAATTACAACATCAGATTCATTATGAACAGTTGACTTCTTATTAACATCGACGAGTTGAGGTCAGCGGTTAATCAGAGTTTTACAGTTTATTATTAGTCAATAGTAACTTTTATTGCGGTCTTTCATGTCCACATTAAAATCACTTGATTATTGCGTTATTTCATTCTGACCAGCTTTTTGCTGTACGCTATGAATGATTCTCACCTCGCAAACATGATGGAGCCTCATCTGATCATTACCACAATTCATATGAAGAATTACTTCTACACAGGCTATACTTGGTCAAATTTAGCACCTTAAGAGGTGATTTGGTAACCCTGCAATTGACAAGCGCACATCTTAACTCGTCTGGTCAGTCTTAATGCAAAAGAGGTTTAACTGAGTTAATTTTCTGAATTGACGATGCTTATTTTCAAGGTTCATCTGGATCGTTTTGCTTCTCATTTCGCTGGGTCTCTTCCTTTA
The DNA here is from genome assembly GCA_963556255.1 of Allolobophora icterica. Taxonomy (NCBI): domain Eukaryota; kingdom Metazoa; phylum Annelida; class Clitellata; order Crassiclitellata; family Lumbricidae; genus Allolobophora; species Allolobophora icterica. The sequence goes on along the minus strand of OY744612.1, from coordinate 2,602,080 downwards.
CATGATCGTAACGAAAGTTAACGTGTTGACCTCTTACCAGAAGAACGTCAACATCGATGTTCTCTACAACAACACGATTCAGTTTCCCACAGTTACCATCTGCAACCAAAATCCATTCAGGTAAAATCTCTCATTCCACAACTGATATAGAAGTTCTTCACCTACTGCATTGTTCTCTTTATCTCAAATCATATCCTCCTCATTTTTCCTGGTCTTTATTTCTTCAAATCCTTCTCCTGCTGTTCCTTCTCTTCTGCCCTTGCCTTCTCTTTCATCTCCTTATCCTCTACCTACACTTTCTCTAAGCAAGACGGAAAAGAGAAAGAGAGATGCAAACTGGAGCAAAGCGAATAATAAGGCGTACATGAGATTGTGCCAATAGAATCTCAGAAAATGTAAAATACTAACCTTATCTATTTGATCCAGATTGACTGCATTGCATGAAAAATAATAAATACACGGGTGGAATAAAGCACTAAGTGCCATTATTTCTTTTATACGCTTATCGCGTGTTTCCTGTAGGTTGGTCTCTCATCTATGGAAGAAAGTACTAATGATCATTAATTCCAGTAAATAGTAACGTTTAATTCGCCGTATGGCAGCACCCTATCAGTCACACGTAAACAAAAATGGACGCTCGTCAGAGCACGCTAATTTTTTGTCTTCAGAAGTCAATATTACTTATTATTCGTCACAGTCTAGTGATGAAACGGAATACTATGATAATGATTCGGAATTTGAAAGGCAGAGTGCAAGTCGTGCTAAGGAAAAAGGCAAGATTCGGACAAAACACGAGGACTTATGGTCTGATAACACGAGGAAGCGAAGGAAGAATGCGGTTAGGATACTACTTGTAAAATATAGTTTCTATTCAAATAATAATGCAGTAGAGTATAGTATTTCTTCTGGGAGAAATGTCAGAATGCTTTATAACATCCTTATATTAATGATATTATTGAAAACTCAGGACTTGTGCTATTTCATACCAACCATAATAGGCAAGCAAAGGGATGTGTTTTAGTGTATACAAGCGATGGATGTGTGGAGGTACACAACAACTATTCAATGGTTAATGGGCGCATATTTAAGATATTGAAGAATGAGATCAATGATGACATCTTTGATAACATTCCACTACAAGCATGCAATGGGGTTGCTGATGCCAAGAGAACTGACGTTCTTTCTCTTCTACCTTACATAAAGCAAAGCAATCAAACCTTTTATTCCAATTACCTGGCAGACAAAGCAGCGGCAGAGCAATCAGATCCTACTTCTGATTCAGAGTCAGAATATTAACATGAAGAAACTCGTATTCAGTGAAATCATTTTTAATATTCAACAGTACTTCTCATATCACAATGTGAAACATTTTGCAGTAACACTTTTAAGGATTATCGTCATACTCAATGAGGATTCAGTAACACCTTTACAATAACATGGCTTTAGACAACTTTCAATAACAGTACTGTTACTTTACATTAACACTGTGCTAGATTTATAAATGCCTTATTCCTGTTGGGAAAATCATTGATTACAATGAGTGTTTCAGTACAGCTAATGTTGTTTCAATACTGTTGTTATATATTGTTATACTGCTTGTTTATACAGCTTCCTGACTACTTAACACAACATTTCTAAGACAACAACATACTGTTTGTGTACATCTGAGATACCACGGATAGCAATAATAATACTAACAATAATAGATAATTACGGTCCTTGTCTGTCACTGATGCCTCCATCTGGAATGGCTTGGCTCCTGAGCTCCGATTGCTCTCCCACTCACTTCTTATTGACAAAATAACGAAATTCATGGTCAAATAGCATACTGCAACGTACTAACACATCATATTGGTTCTAATGATCAATGGAAAACATTACTTGGAGAAACAAATTTCATATCGATTTTACTCGATATGACTTTTTTGTACTTAGTGCTTTATTCCACCCGTGTATTCTTAATGGTCTACATGACTTGATCGTGTCCAACTACGGTCGCAAACCATTGCAAACAAATGAAACTGGTAAGAAGGTTTATATCAGAAAAATGCACATGTGTAGGCCTACACTTACTTTCGTTGATAAATTCACGTATGTTGCGTACTATAACTGCATATATCACATCATCGCGATTCTGGCTAACCCTAGGTAATGTGAGTAGGTTCAACTTAAATGAAACAGGACTCATATGTTCATAACAATGCTCGTAAATTATGTACATTACTTGCAAAATGATCTTGAGAAGCATGTACATTGTGGTGAATTAGAACAGAACTGCTCATCCAGACTGACTGCACTGCATGCAAGTGGTCTACGTGACTTGGCCATGTAGACCGTGTTTGCAATTTTTTTTCACCTGGTATATATGAGAAAGAATCCTGTCATGCTTTACAGAGGCGCATTACGTCAATGTTTAAAAATGCTAATTTCTTCGGGTGATCCAAGTTTAACTTCGTTAGAACATTTATTTATCTTGGATATTTAAATAGTATCTAATGTAAGCAATCATGGAGAAGAATAAGTTCCAAAATCAACGGCTGATTACAAAGTGGAGTTAAGATGAACTGCAACAGATTTCTTATTACATTTCTTCTATTGTCACCTTCAACTTTTTTTCTTTCTCTTTCCTTCTGCCGATAGTTAATTGCGACGAATACCTTCTCTACTCTGGGATCTGCGTTATTCCGGATATATTTACTGTAAGCAACATTCTTGTGGGAGAAGCGACGCGATCTGTCTGTCGGAATCTATGTTCGAACATCTATGATACACAATGCAGCTCGTTCCTCTTCAGCCGAATCGATCGCACTTGCATCATCAGTGCCTACACGGGCGAATGGCTGCCACGCTCCACTGCCTCCAACTCGGCTGCTGCTGCTTTCAACTGCTCAGCTGAGGCTAACAAAATTGAATTCTACAGAAGGAAACGATGCCTCAGTAAGAAAGTCTCATACAGTGAATACGCAATAATCCTTCTATGCTGAACAATAGACAAGTATGTCTTGTCAATTTCTTTAAAAGCACCTATTTATGCATGTTTATCTTCATGTTCCAGTATTAGAACATTTTTTCGTCAACAATATTTTGAAGGGTTTGTAACGTAAATAGTTATGCAGAAAATAATGGTCTTGAAAGCAACGGCAGGCTTAGGTGAAGTCTAGTACTAAGATGTTTTCTAGAATAGAGATTTTGCACTTAATCGTTTTGAATAAATTTTAATTAACTGAGCACTGCTAGCAGCAAGATTATTATTTTTTATTAGACTGTATGTTGAGCCACCCACAGAAACAGATAACTATAATCACTACCGTGAAGACCTAAGAAATAATCATTTTGATCTGTTTTGTAATTTTAGAGACACCTGAATTCTTCTGCAATTTCGAAGACGACCTCTGTCCTCTGACCAACGATACGAAAGCCACCGAAACCTGGACTTTTACACAACCATATATGCTTACAACAATCAACGTCGACAACACTCTGAACTTAGGTAGTTTAATGATTAATAGTCAAAAATGCGATACTAAAACCTGCAGTAATGCAATGCTTCTGTCATTTAAACTTTCTTATCTTAACATTTGTGTTAACTAGAGATAAAACCAGAGCAATGAGTCTTAACATTTTTATTTAGAGATCCTTTACGCTCATTTCTTCGATTTAGCATTGATTCAAAATTTTAAACAAAAGTCTTGAAGCAACAATGGTACGTGTTGAATCTAAGGCTGTTCTCTGTGCTTCATATTCAAATCAAATCAAATCAAATGTCTTTTATTAGAACACACATCAAATTCATAGAACAAACACAGGAAACAAATGTACAAGTGCATTTCTAATGGGATGCCCCGAAGGGCTGAAAGCCCGCTAACTGGGGCACCCCAGTTTCACTGGCTGAGCAGGTGTTCATATGTTTGACTCAAAAAACCAACATAATCATGTGTTCAAACAGATCAAAACATTTACGAAGCTTAACTAGTACAATGATTTTAACCAGTACTGATCATCAATGAGATAGTAATATAGCAAATAATTATGACAATTTTACATAATGCTTATACTGCCATTTTTAAGCGACAAGAGAGTAAGACTACATTTGGTAAATAAGATTCCTCAGCAACAATTTAAAACTATGTAATGGTAAGGTCGAGACTAGTTCAGTAGGCAGGGCATTCCAAAGTCTTGGGCCGAGACATTTAATTGAGAACCGTTTAGGGTTCACGCGTGCGAACTCAGGACGGTAATGTATGGCTGAGCGCGTAAAAAGAGCGTGGATTGACGTACCACTTACAAAATATGAAGCCATTGAGAGTGGCAATAATATTCAAGTTGAATATCTATTTTTTCCGGAAAAACTTAATCTAGGGTTTCTCTGTTGTTGATGCTGGGACGTGTCTGTACGTTGTTGTAGGAAGCGGTCATTTTCAGATGATGCTAACGACCGACCAGCGTCTCGGTTACTTTGCTCGCCTTCAGTCGCCTTACATGAACACAACCGGTCAGTGCGTTGAACTCTTCTACTGGATGGATGCGTCCGTCGATGTGTCTGTCCTCTCAGTCATCATCGTCTCTGAAGAGAAGTCGGAACAGACGGTCGCCAGAACTATCGGACAGCCAGTGGCCGGATGGAATCGCATATTCACTCAATTGCCCAGCGGAGTCTATCAGATCGTCATTGAGGGAAAGAGGGGAGGCGTCAGCTACACTGGATTGGCTATCGATGACATCATCGTACAACGATGCGAGAAATTAGGTAAAGATTTTTAAAGTTTGTTCAACTTATACTTTTCCTGCAATAAATGACAACAAAGACCAAGCCGTTGAAAAGTCGACTGCTTAGATTTCCTCTTGTTAATTTGTGAGCGAGTTGGCCGTAGATGTTGTTGAGCTGTCAATCTGATACAAGTACAAAAATGCGCAGCGATTCTGCTGCGAGAACAGCTTTCCACATGCAAGTACGCAAGATCTAAGCACTGAAGGAGCAGATAAAAGGTTTATTTGTTTTAAACAAAGCTTCATGATATTCTGGTTACACTGAATTTCGTATGCTGCAATGAAAGACATTTTAGCATCGTACAACCTGTTGCCAGGGGCGTCTATCTCCCCTAAGTCATTGGAGCAACGTCCCTTTTCCCCTCTTCTTCCCCCCTCCCCGGTCCTTCCCCCCTAAAATGGTGGCAAACACATGGACAAATCTTTCCCCCCCTATTTCTTGGATGGAGCATTTGCTCCAAGGTTTCTATGGTGTAGACGCCCCTGCCTGTTGCTGTTAGATGCTGAGCGCGAATGTCGTGTAAATCCGATGGGCAGCGGTTACTTTGGGACGATGAGTCGCTCTGCTTCGGGTGAGTCTTGTCTGATGTGGGCGGATGTAGGAAGCGACTATGGACCCCAACTGCCCGAGGTCAACATCAAAGACAGTCGAAACTACTGCAATAACATCCTCGGACTCTCGGCCTGGCCTCAGCCTTCCTGTCTGATCGCTACCACCATCGCATTTTCAGCCACAGAAATCCGACTGGCACCCTGCGATATCAAATACTGCGGTAAGTGAAGCCATCGTTGATTGATTTCAGATGTTTAATGTTTCGCTTTACCAGGAAATATCTTGCGGTTCCCATCACCTTGCTGCATGTTGATTCTTTGAACAGTGTTCATAAATCAAGCTCTTATAAAAATAAGACAATTCTGAAATGCAAATCATAGTGAGCCAATATTCCTAATGTCAAAAACCGCCGTACATTTGAGTTATTGGAAAGCCTTGGTCTAATAGCAGCCGGAGTAAATGAGCCGGATGAGCGCGAAATTCAAGTATGCAAGTTTTATAAATAATAAGTTAGAGAATAGTTTATGTTTATTAGTCTACTTGACTTTTGCAACATCCTGCAGTTGAGTCTAATGGTTGCATAATTATGATTCAGGTTTTTTGTTGGTCTTCGTCAGAGTGCCGAGCCAAGAATCACTTACGATGTGAGGTTGGGATGTGTCTTCCGCGGGAACTGACGTGCAACGGAATTTCTGAATGCAGCGATGGAAGCGATGAAAACCCGGATCTTTGCGGTATCTTAAAATTTGAATCCATATAGATGAACAAATGTACCAAATACAACTTGTCCAATAAAGTAGGTAAGGTAAACAGTGTGTGTCGACTCTTAAATCGAACATTTGATCAACCTTCGAACAGGTCAACAATGACGTCATTGCCGATTATATTAGACCGATTTTATGGTAAACCTGGGGTGCTGATTCCGAATATGGAGTCGGTTTTGCTAGATTGGCTCTAGTTTTGAGTTATTCGACTAATTATGAGAATTTAATGGTTTGGCGGAGCACAGTAACAAATCGCATTTACGAATCTGAGGGCCATCAAAGATTCCAGCTTTCAGTTTTTCCATCTTAGTCCTGGAAACGATCTACAAATGTATTTGAAGCAATGACCATCTTTGTCCAGGGCCTTAACGAATTGTTTCATTAGTCCGAGCTCTATGTGGAGTGGTGGGAGAATAGTTTTTTCTCTGTCAACCAATGGCTCCTTAATGATGTTTGCTGCACCTAAAGCCATGTTTTCTCTTGACGGCCATGTCACTTTTTCCAATGATCTAGCTTTGCCCTACTATCCCACAAACAGATGAAGCAAGGGTACTTTGTATATCCACTTTGCTGCCCAAGCAAGAAATTGGCCATCTTTAGATCAACACAAATAGACAACTGGTGTTCATGATAGCAGAGCTTCTGCAAGACCATTTTGATATTTTCATATTCTTCTTTCAAGTTTGTTGAGTGCGCAATTGGAAGAGATGAATATCGGTTACCATTGTACAATAAAACACATTTAAAGCATCTCTTGGAGCTGTCTATAAACAGCCGCCAATCTTCTGGTCGATATTCCAGTCCCATTTGAAGAAGAAGTTCAGGGATGTTACTGCAGTATACAAGTTCTTCATCTTGGCCGAAGTAAGGAAGAAGTTCTGCCTCTCTTGTCCGATGAGCTGTTATTTTAGCTTCTGGCTGAAGCCAGTTCTTTTCTTTTAGTCTGGATGCTAAAATTTCAGATGTTTGCTTTGACAGACTGAGATCCCGGATCAGATCATTGAGTTCTACTTGGGAGAACTGCTTAGGTGTTGAAATGCTTGCTTCATATTCACTTCCACTGCTATCTGTTGCGCTACTTTGTAAGGTCTGATTTTCTTCAACATCTGACAAAGGAAGATCAGGCAGTGTGGTAAACACTTGTATGGGAACTTCTTCGCTGTGTCGAATAGGTCGCCTTGGTGATTCCAAATCCGAATATTTCCATAAGCGTTTCTTGTATCGATTTAAACCTTTCACATTCACTGAACAAAACTAACAATCGTCATGGCGATTTTCTGCTCTCTCCAAACCATAGGCACACCAAAGTTTAAACTCTTCCTTTCTCTATTAGTACCCGCTGGATTATCACGTGTGGGGAGCTATGCTGGAGAAATACCACAATCCGCTAACAAAGCCAAAAACGATAAGATAATTGAAGGTCGCGTTGAAGTTGATATGGAAAATTTACTTGTGGAACCTATCAACAAGGCCATCAAAAACTTTACAAAGAGATTCAGAACATCTGTGGGTACTGGCGGTGGACACATTGAACACAAGTTGTGAAGCAATTCCAAGTCTGTTTGATACCAATTAAATATGAGATGTGACTTAATAAAATCGTTTTTTGTTACTTTTTGTTGCATTACAAGTTTTTGGATCATCAAAAAACAATGGGTGGCCTCAGTAAAAGTGATAAAACTTTGGTTCTATCTGAAATATTTTGGTGAAATTTGGCTGTTATACGTAAATATAAATTACCTCTAAGCCAGTAAAATTTGATTTAACAATTATTATTTTTGGCCGAAATATTAGCAAAAACCTATAGGGGTGTACTTTTTTGGCACACCCTGCATATATATATATATATATATATGCAGAAAAGTATCAATCTAATATGGTTACTTTAAGCCCATGTAGCTTAATTTCTCTGTTAATCTCAAAGATGAGTCTGTGTATAATAATGACCACTGAACTGGTAGCGTAACTTTCTTTCTCTAGATTATTATTCATGTGAGCTTTAAAAAGGGAAAATTTTTCGGAGTTACATAGGTATTATATTATACATATGTATATTAGATACAGGTATAAATTGTCAGATTGGAACTGATTTCAGCGAAGAAAAGAAGCGTTAGCTGTGAATTTGATGATCCTTACCTGTGCGGATATGAAACTCAGGGACCGAACTTTCTATCGTGGAGACGTAGAAAAGCCAGCAACACGGATGACATCAGCTTCCAGGGACCACTGACTGATGCCAGTGGATCTCTCACTGGTCCGTCCGTTCAACTTGTTTCCTCCTTACTTTTAATAGCGTCAATTTCTATGTTTGACTTCAATTTCAACATTCAGAACAGAATGAACAGATGAGATAAGCCTTTACTTGACAGAGATCCGATTTTATGTATAGATTTAACTTAGTTTGAATTGTACTGATACAAACTGTTGTATTGGACGGAAGATTATGGCTTTCTAATGACTACTCCTGGCTTTCGAATTTTTTTAAATTTCAGAAGCATACAAATAATATTAAGTTGCACTCAGTTGTGGTCTGCATATTATTTGAATTTCCCCTAACATTCATTTTCTAAATAGATATAATTATTTAGGAACTTAGATTCGCAGTCTGTTTGTTCTCTGTGCCGACCGTAGGATACTACATGATTTTCAACTCCCGCCTTGGCCAAGTGGGCGACAGGATGAAATTGATCTCTCCACTCATCACCATCTCTCAGTCAGCCCAACTGCAGTTCTCTTACTACATGCCGATCAAGCAATCGAACGGAGGATCCCTGCTTCAACTCTACCATGTTTCCAAGTTAGGAATTCACGCTGAATTGCTGTTCGAAAACAGTATGAGTGCGGATAGCTCTTGGCAGCGGGGAATCGTCTGTATTCCGTCCGACTCGTACTACCTAGCATTTCAGGCAACAATGGGAAATCCCCTCGTGTCGGATATAGCCATTGATAGCATCCGGGTTTCAACGAACGAGCCGTGCTTGATTGCCTCCTCACCAGCGAGCAAGAGCAAGAACGGTAAGCATGCAATTGCTAATCGCAATATGATTCTCCTTACAGATTTTATTTTAGTGACAGATTATAGTTAATGGTTTTCGTTTCAGTTGTAGCAGTGGTCACAATCACGCGGCCCGCGAAGTCCTTTTTTGTGGCTCGCGACGGCCTTCAGAATTTCTTAAATATTTCACAATGAAAGTCTCTAGGTCTACTTTTTAATAAAAATAATCATAAAGCTCTATGTTCTGTTTTTGACTTACTCCGTGTCTCTCTAAAAATTAAGCTCGATGATCTCTCTCGTGAAAATGGGAAAGATTTTAATAAGTGAACGAGATGGCCCACTTACCGAAATTTGGATTGCGCAGTTCGAATCTAAGGCGGGTAAAACCACAAAGGCTTCTGGTCTATTTATGGGTAAATCAACGAGAATATTCTATCCCTACCATGTTAAAACCCATCAGTTAAGAGTCGTTTTATACGAAAAGTATCATAATTGCCAAATCATATAGAATTTTTATTGGTAGTACTTTATTCCCACTTTAGATATTTTTGATGCTTGTCAAATCAACCACGTTGAATTTTCTCCTTTTGGATCATTTTAATAACACCTATAATTATCACCGCATGGCAGCCGTCACGTAGTTGCTAACAACTAAAAACAAAGAGGCCGGAGTTTCCACGACTCTTAACTGATGGATTTTAACATGTTAGGGTATAGGAACTTTTCGTTGTTTTACCCGTGGATAGATCAGAAGCCCTTGCGCTCCCTAGATTCGCACTTTCGTCATCATTAGTTCATCTTGTTCCATCTTAAAATCTTTGGATAATGGTCTCATGTTATACCGCCAACTTGATCGGAAGTGAATTACTGAACATTTTTATTATCATTAAAAATGAAAGTTTATTAAACCCATCAAAATGACTTCAGAGTGTAAGAAAAGAAAAGTTGTGGAAGAAAAAAAGAGTTTTCCAGGAGAAATGGGAGAACTTATATTTTTTGGAGGTAAACGATAAAATTCAGTGTCTTATTTGTCAGCAAAAAATTGCCATTCCGAAGAAGTACAACGTGCGTCGGCGCTATGACACTATGCATCGCGAGAAATATTACGCTATCACAGGCAAAGTCAGAGGTGAAAAGTCCAGCAATAGGGGCCTATGTATGTTGTTAAAACCGTCAATTTTACACGTGCACGAGGACTGAAAGGTAGGCAAGTCACTTCGTTTCTAGCAAAAGTATAAGGATGTTGGAATTCCAGAATTCTACAATTTCTTTCAAGAGAAGAATTTCCCCATTTTTCACTTTTTCTGCAAGGAAAAGTTATTCTCTTTCATGAAGAATTATAAATCCGTGTTAAGGTCAAGGCTTACTGATGAACATTTACAAGCGTCTCTTAGATTGCTTTCATCTCAGAATATCAATCCTAATATTGATGTTCTGCATGGTTGAGGCAAAAAAACTGCCAGTTAGGCAAAGAAATTGACTAAATTGCTAAAAGTAAGTCCGTATGTATTAGTTTTAGTTTTTAGAAAAGATAATAAATTAACTTTAAACAAAATACAGTGCTACTCTTTATTTCACCATTTCTGCTTAACTTCGTCATGTCACTGAATAAATAGGATCATTCACTTATGCGGCCCGCCAGCTCACATACTGGTCTTCCTTTGGCCCTCGGGGTACTTTGAGTTTGAGACCCCTGAGTTATAGCAACAGTTATAGTTGGTATTGTTATTTTTATTTATTGTTACAGTTATAGTTATATTTACTGGTGTTTTATTTTAGTTAGTTGTTGTTCGTACTTACTTACAACCCCAAATGACGTTTCGTCTGGTCCCTATGGGTCACTCTACTGCTTTTTATGCTAATTTAAAGACTGCTCTTTTTACTCGTGGATGGACTGAGAGCGCTCATGAATAGACTGCCTTGAATGGGCGCTATATGAATGTTCTTTAATAGTAATAATAATAATTATTATTATTGATTATAAAATGATTGTTTGAAAGTAAGTCATGCGAATTAAGAGCTGGCTATCGTGGCTGCAATGAATGAAGTTTTGTATAGGCCTATATGCTCTGATCTGTGATTTTCCACGCTTAGGAACGATGTCTGTCAATTGCACTTTTGTGGGAAGCGACTCTTGCGGTTACACTCTGGTATCAACTTCATCCAACTTGGAACTTACTTTCAATTTCAAAGAACAATCAAGTAGGGGCCACTTCGCGTGCGTATTAACTATTAAGGTTATTAGCTAGTTTGAATTGTTAATGATGCAAATTCAATTAATTGTGGTCCTAATGGAAATAATATAGACTGTTCTTGTGTATACAAGTTTAAAACCATGAAGGTGTTTAACCGATTGCTTAATGGGGTACCAGTTCTTTTGAAAAATAGGAATCGCTATTCGTGACTACGAATTCTTGATTACAGAGAGAACTGGACTTAATTGATACCTTTTGACTGTTTTCCGTCTTAAGGCAATGCGAGCCTTGATCGACGAGGAGCAAGCAGCCCTTCCTGAAAGGCAGTTTTTGCCCTGGCAGTTACGTCCACAGGACCCACAAAGAGTCCATGGTTTGCCACCAATGGCATAATGCGGCCCAGCTATGTGCCCAACGATGGTCTCTATCTTGTTACTCCTTGAGTGCCATATCAGTATTCTTATATGGAATTTGTTTTTTTAGGCCAGGTGGAGGCTTCGGATGAGTGTACACAGGTGTATCGAGACATGATGGGTGTTATCGTCTTCAAGATCTTAGCTTATTCTCCCTGTGACGAATCCAGGAGCGAGATTCGCGCTCCCAACGATAGTATCATCACCATCGCTTTCAACTTCGTGCAACTCGACGAATTCGACATGAATCAAAATTTATTGGTAGGTTTTCATTACGAACAATTGCACTTTGTGAGTTGGACCCAATTATGTGAATAGACATAAAAAAGACAACCAGACCAAAAGCCAGATTAACCAGTTGGGTATTTGGTAGGTCGGTCGGTGTCAGTTATTGTAAAGTTATTGTTGCTTTCAGATATACACATATGATGACTTGAAGCGCAAATATACTCATCAGTTCACGATATCGTACACAAGTCGACCGCCGAGCGCGTCATTTAAGACGACCGCATTGCGGTTGGTCTATTACAGAGGCGCTGTTAACAAAGTGGATGAAGTCAAATACAACGTCACTTACAAAGTCTCCATGCCTAAGAACACAGGTAACGTATGCCTATAACTTGGGTACGAATTATGTCTTGTAGCACTTTGAGTAACAAAGACTAATAGGCAAGTGCAGAATACATGAAGAGGAGACACTTTCCACTGACGGAAAGTTCATTCACACAAAAATCGCATCGTCTTCTTTTTCGATGCACAGAGTGGTCGCTTTAACACGTGGCGCCATTCTCGTCTCTGAACCTCTGAAAAAGGCGTTAAAACATGGCTAACAATCAGATTGCCTTGACATGTTTCCAACTGGATACGTTGATGAAGATGACTGATTACTTCTGCTTGCTGCAATTTGTACAGAAAGCGTCTATTTAAGACACGTCTTCTGCATAAACGGCGTAGTTTGCAACATGCATGCTGAGGAAGTTTATACATCTCAATCAGCATACGGGCTCTGGTGGGGGAAGTGAATGATGGACGATGTTTAACCCTCATGCCCCGTAAGGCCGAAATATCGGCTTGTCATTATAAATCGTATTCGGGTCATTATCCGAAAAGTGCAGAATCGATGTCCCATGCTGGTTTTTTGAGTTTTTTAGATAATTTCTTCAAATTTTTTGCCTATCCTTCAAAGAATGAGCAGATTAACATTTCCCATCATTGTTTTAGCTGCTAGATTTTGGAAATTTTGAAAAAAATTTACTAAATGTATACAAAATATCATTACCATCCAATGTCCGAGACGGTGTACAATGCATTAAATTAAGCTTTTACGCAAATTTATTCCATTACAACTTGTAACAAAGGTATATTATTTTGATTAATTGGTAGCTAGCATATGCAATAATTAAACATTTAGACTCATTTTCATAATATTTATTTCTTTTTGGACCTATTTAAACTTGTCCATAGAAATAAGCATCTTAGCCATCCCAATTTTTGGGAAGCCTATAACTTTTACAGAACGTGCTTACTTACTAAATGAAAAGCATCAAGAACGAGATATTGTCAACTATTAATGGAATCACACAGATTTGTGTTGAAATACCTAATATTTTATTTTTAATTTAAGTTTGTGTGTTCCAAATTACAAGAAAAGTAAATTTCTGCTTCATTACCATCTGGTGTTGTATTTCCTGGTTTAAGTCGATTACAACATTGACAACTTGTTTTATTTGTCGCTTTTGTTGAACTGATTGAAATTACTTATCTGATGGAGTAATTCACGTGAAAATGTTTGACGGCTGTTTCAAATTTCATCATTTTGTCATTACCATTCGCGGTTTTTTTCATCATTACCATCCGAATTCATCAGATTTTTGCTATTTTCTCATGACAGTCGCATCTTGTCTTGGATGGTAATGACGCATTGCTCAGAGTGAATTACATGTATTGTTTGTGAATTATTTGATATAAAAATAAATTGCAAGTAATTAGAATTTACTATCAACTCTTAAAATGTTGTTCAACTTGTATCTAATGCATATAGCTAATGCTGCACAGATTTTTTTCTGCAGCTGAAAATTATATTTCTTTTTTTAAATAATTTAGAAAAATGTCTTAATTTCTTGACACCAGACTAATATATTGTGTGAAGGAAAGGCCTATTGTATTCATACTTAATGCTGGCATCATCTACTTTTAAGAAATTGCCATTTTATAAGCAATATGATTACACAAAAAGGGCGGATTTCAATGAAAAAAGAGGAGTTTTGACTTTATAATTTCTGAAAAAAAATTAACTTGTGATTAAAAATATAGTGTATTTCTTTCAAATTAGTTAAATTTAACTATGTACATGACTAAAAAACACTTGGAACCAATTTTGGGGAAAATTTTTTTTCTGTTTTTCGGAGACGGAATTTGTAACATTTCGGATAATGACCCATTCCCCCTAAGGCCTATAAACCGGCTACGCTGAACTTGTCAAATACCCGTAAGGCCGATATTTCGGCATCGCGTCTATGTTTTATCCCCGTACTTCCTGTGAATCGGCTATGGTAATTAGGTATGTTTATTTCAATCCCAGCATTGACTCAGACAGGAGGTGACCTACTTTTAGTGTTATTAGGTCACTTGAATGTCAATGTCAAGTGAGTTTCAGTAGAATACATAAACACGACCATAGCCGTTGAAAATGCCGAAACGCAAGGCATCTAGCAGTTCGAATGAAACAACTGTTGCGAAGAAAACATTTGGTGGAAAACGGTATACCCTTGGACAGGCGAGAGAAAAGATTATGGCCAGTGATAGCAGTGGAGATGAGTCAGTTGAAACCGCAAGTGATGAGGACGTTGCTACGGCAAGCATGGCTACGCATGTGAGTGATACTCGTGATGTTTCTATCGATGATGGGTGGAGTCGTTACGGTTTGTCGAGAAAAGACTGCAAGGTTTGTGAGGTCCAATCCAGCTGCAGCAAAGAAGGACAATCCATACAAGGACACAAGGACTGTATTTTGCTGTTCATTGTGTGGCACATTCTTGTGCATTCGCGATGGTAGCACATGTTGGGCCGACTACCACAGTAAAGTGGAATTCTGGCGCTAAAACATTAGCTAGCTATCAGAAACTGTTACTTATACATCATATATCATATGTCATTTTGTTTGTGCCGTCGGCTCTAGGAGCCCTAGCGATCGTCATGCCACACAGTCTCCGTTGCCGTCTTGCTACTTCTCCCAGTAGCCCTTGAGTCGCGCTTTGGCCTGGGAGTCCCACCTCAGCGCTCCGGCCTGGGAGTCCCTCCATCCGCGACCATCGGCGTGGTTTGGTGTGTGGCATGACGATTTTCTTGGCATGATTAACAGGGGTGGTTTGCCATTGCCTTCCCCTGGTTTTGCCTGCCGTGCCCGTTCGTTCCCCCTCCTAGG
Organism: Allolobophora icterica; assembly: GCA_963556255.1. Lineage (NCBI taxonomy): Eukaryota > Metazoa > Annelida > Clitellata > Crassiclitellata > Lumbricidae > Allolobophora > Allolobophora icterica. The sequence continues at coordinate 2,586,969 of OY744612.1, read as the reverse complement.
AAGAGTACTTCCTAGGAAGGGTACTAACGGTCCGCACCACGAGAAGGTGGGCACGGAGGACTTTGGTTCACCAGCCCAGGTCGGATCCGAGTCTACGCTCATCAGAGTCGTCGGTCAGGTCGCCTCCCTGCTTTACTCTGTACCAGAGTGACTGGTGAACCTTTGCGGACATATGTCATATATATCATATATATCATATATATCATATATATATCATATATGTATCATATATTTATATATATATATCATATATATATATATATATATATATCATATATATATCATATATATATATCATATATATATGATATATATATCATATATCATATATCATATATATACATCATATATATCATATATCATATATATTGTATATCAGACTTCTCATCAGAGACAGTAAGATTCCAGTTTACATGGATTCTGAAGTTAGTGATTTTTGCCCGGGAGCTCATGGTTAGGGGCGTTTTCGCACAGGGTTGTAGGGTAATCTCACTGGTATCAGGGGCTTTCACCTCCGGACGATTCACCTCTAGGGGTATTCACCTCCGGACGTTTCACCTCCGGACGTTTCACCTCCGGACGATTCACCTCTAGGGGCTTTCACCTCTAGGGGCTTTCACCTCTAGGGGCTTTCACCTCTAGGGGTTTTCACCTCCAGGGGCTTTCACCTCCAAATGTAAAATGAGACCTTTTGAAGAGATTTATTTACGCAAGTTATTTACGCCGAAAACATAACAGACAACATACAAACTATGAAACTAATTATCACTAAGCAATGAAGTAGATTTCATAGTGTCAACATGCAAACCATGCAACTAATGAAGCAGATTTCGAACACAAGAAATGAATTGAGATAAGAAGACAATGAAAGATTCTAGAACCTAGCTCAGTAGACACCTAATAACCTGATAACGGCAGATGATAAGGACAGACCAATTGGAAGATATGGAACAATTTCTAAATTGTAGGCTCTTAACGAGAAGTAATTATATAATATCACGGTGTGATGTAGGTAGAGGCAATGTCTTACAACATTAAGTGCCTATTTAAGCATCCAACAAGAGAAACAGACATTCAAAAATCAAAAGTGAACTTGTCGTCTGACAGAATGTCTGATTTGTTGGAATACGGCGCTTCTAAACGAGGTAAGCGGACGCTGTTGTACCTAAATTACGAGTATTGGCGAGAAAAAGACAACCAGAAAGGTTTGTATGTTGTCTGTTATGTTTTCGGCGTAAATAAATCTCTTCAAAAGGTCTCATTTTACATTTGGAGGTGAAAGCCCCTAGAGGTGAAAACCCCTAGAGGTGAAAGCCCCTAGAGGTGAAAGCCCCTAGAGGTGAAAGCCCCTAGAGGTGAAACGTCCGGAGGTGAAACGTCCGGAGGTGAAACGTCCGGAGGTGAATACCCCTAGAGGTGAATCGTCCGGAGGTGAAAGCCCCCTGAACCATCTCACTTCCTCTATGGGAGCTCAGGGGTGAAAGGGTTAAACAATGTTCTACAACGTTGTTCGTTCAACCTTGTCGCAATGCGTATGTGGTTGCAGGGTTGTATATGCTCATACTTTCTAATATAAAAATTAGTTTGTCTTTACGTGTCGTCTAGATAATTGTTTATAAATTCTTTTGCACATCAGCGGTGGTTCATTGTAGATCTGCTGCTAGTCTTGCGCATGAAATCACAGAACGGATTAAAGGTAAGTATCGGTGAACAGGTGGCCAGACTGATGTCTCCTGCATTCCAACTGAGCAAAGAGAAGACGTCATGCCTCGTCCTCCGATTCAAAGCCCTGGCTCAGCTCAGAGTCATGCTCGGATACGTGAACAGCGGCGGAAGATACGAGGAGAGATTGCTCCATCGCAATCTGAGGCCGCTGTCTTCCGTCGATTTCTTTACTCTTCAAAGAGACGTTGGCGGTTTTACGGTCGAAGGACAACAATTAGTCCTCGTCTTTGAGTCGAGAAGTCAACAACTGAAGGGGGATTTAGTCATCATCAGCGAAATACAACTTCAGGAGAACCATTGTAGCTGTATGAACCTTTCATCTATATAGATCCAGGATTTTATTTTAAAAGATGTCCCTCACATTATATTGGCCAAAGCGTAATAAAAAAGAAGTTAAATTGCGAGCAGAAGAACACTGAGTCATACAAACAGACAGACAGACTCAGACCAGGAGACAGTCAGACAGTAAGAGAGTCAGACCAACAGACAATCAAGACAGGCAGAGGGGAAGAACTTGGCTGGCAGGTGAAATTGCATCCAACATATTTTCATTTAACAGAGTTAGCATGAAAAAAAGAAGACAGAAGGACGAGGAGGAGGACGAAGAGATCGAGGAGGACAGGAGAGAGAAGACGGCGAAGAATAAGAAGGAGGAGGAGTACGTAGAGGAAAGGATGAAGAGAAAGAAAAGAAAGAAGAGAAGAAGAGAAATAAGGAGGCGGAAAGGTGGCGTAGGATAGAGAAGTAGAATCAGGAGAAGCAGATGAGAAAGCGAATGTGATGAAAACGAAAAAGATTAACATAATATAAATTCTGTTTGGTTCAGTAATAATTTATACGAAAACGCAAACTTCAGATTTTGCAACCGATGTCGCTTGGAACGGATTCTGCGATTTTTCCTCGACAGATGGCTCATGTCCTATGGCTGACCAATCAGAGTCCGGATACAGCTGGTCACCTGCTCTTCTGATTTATTCCAGCTCAGGCATGCAGTGAAATTGTGTGTATATGTATATATGTATATGTATGTATGTGTGTGTGTGTGCGTGTGTGTGTGTGCGTGCGTGCGTGCGTGCGTGCGTGCGTGCGTGTGTGTGTGTGTGTGTGTGTGTGTGTGTGTGTAGCTGTGTGTGTGTGTGTGTGTGTGTGTGTGTGTGTGTGTGTGTGTGTGTGTGTGTGTAGCTGTGTGTGTGTGTGTGTGTGTGTGTGTGTGTGTGTGTGTGTGTGTGTGTGTGTGTGTGTGTGTGTGTGTGTGTGTGTGTGTGTGTGTGTGTGTGTGTGTGTGTGTGTGTGTGTGTGTGTGTGTGTGTGTGTGTGTGTGTGTGTGTGTGTGTGTGTGTGTGTGTGTGTGTGTGTGTGTGTGTGTGTGTGTGTGTGTGTGTGTGTGTGTGTGTGTGTGTGTGTGTGTGTGTGTGTGTGTGTGTGTGTGTGTGTGTGTGTGTGTGTGTGTGTGTGTGTGTGTGTGTGTGTGTGTGTGTGTGTGTGTGTGTGTGTGTGTGTGTGTGTGTGTGTGTGTGTGTGTGTGTGTGTGTGTGTGTGTGTGTGTGTGTGTGTGTGTGTGTGTGTGTGTGTGTGTGTGTGTGTGTGTACTAGATCCGTCCAAGATAAGAAGGACCGTTTGGTTCGGACCAATGCAGAAGGGTGTTAAGAGTAGGACATCCGGCGAAAACTAAACTCTATAAATGTTAGATCATTCTAAGTTGAAGGGAGTTTGGAAATAAGGTTTCGTCTTACGAGACCTCGCTTCTGCGTTACATGTCAGGATCCATAATGAGAAGTGTTTCTTAGAGATAGTCGATAAAGGTGGATCCTAATGGAATTTGACGCAGTGTCGTCTCTCTCGTGACATTCAACGACCGACAGAGTTGCTGTAATCCGAAAGAAGCCGATTTTGTTGAAGATGTTCTTCGGTTGGTGAAGCTTTGTCAATTTCGGTTCTGTTTGTTTGAAAAGTATGTGTTCCGGCATCTAAATGTTCTGTTTAAAAACCAAATTACAAGCGAGTAAACATTATCTCCTAGAAGACCTCCAACAATATATTTATATGTAAATTAGCAAAAGTATATACAGTTGATTTAAGTAATCAAACAATCATATGAGTACTGCTAGTGTTGCAGTATAATAATCGTTATCGTAATGTCGAGATTCTACAGTCCGAAAAAATGAAGACGCGCGAACCACCAAACAGCTATATGCATGGTGTTCAGAATTGAAGCGGTGAGAGACGTAAAGGGAAGAGAAGGAGTCAGGGTGGGATCTGTGAAAGAACAGTGATTTCAGTAATGATTGAAAGACGCGTAGAGAGAAAACACTCGACGCAACCAGGTGCAGAGACTCTGAATATGATGCTCTCTGTCAACTTCAAATGAGAATCCGATGGATGGGCGCCACCTGTGTGTGTGTGTGTTTGAGTGTGTGTGTGTGTGTGTGTGTGTTTGAGTGTGTGTGAGTGTGAGTGTGTGTGTGTGTGTGTGTGTGTAGGTTTGTGCCAAGTGTGTGTAGTCACGTTATTATTAGTGCCTTGAGCACTGTTTTGCTTACTGACGATATTTCTGTTCAATGGCATTTAACATCATTTATGCTATTGAAGACTGATCCAAGTGGTAATTTACATAGCTCGACTGCATCATAAGAGAACGTGGTAGATCGCAGTGGAGCCATATAAATTACCATGGTAAATAATAATAATAACAAGAATAAGAAAGGGTCACTACTATTCTTCTTTATTAACATTCAGGTCCATGAGGTATCTTATGTACTTAGGGGTAAAATATATATAATAATGTTTTATACAAATTGAATAGAATCGACGACGGGCCTTCGCAGTGAATTTGACGGATATAGCAGAGGCGAAGTGTCTAGATTACTAACTCCTCCGTACACTTCGACCGCACTGGCGCCATGTCTCCTGCTCTCGGCCACACTCAACTCCACCAATATCCGTCTCGGTTTCTCTCTGTTGCCGGCCAACAATACGGATCCTCTGCCTCCGCCAGAGATCGTCCAGACAGCATCCCCGAACGGATCCGATATCCAGCTGTACTACATCCATCTTCCGGTTGGAGTGGAAGTTATGCTCGAAATAAAAGCGTCTCAGTTCTACTCCGGATCGATGGAATATTCGGCTGTCTTTCTTCGACGCATTGAACCGAATTCGTGTAAAGTCATCCAACGAAGTAAGATCACAACATTGAGAAAGAGGTTTTTAAACGTAGGTCTATGTTACGGATGTTGTTGTGGTCATGACAGTTGTTGTTGCAGATGTGGTTCGATCAGATGGTCGACAGGATCTTTAGAGAACGCCAAAGAGACTGAAGAAGGGCGATAGTCATACTAAGTTCTTTATTCGCTCTACATGTATAAGAAAACTTACTATATACAGCCAAGGCAATGATCTATGCTTCCCTCCACGATAATTGAATCTCCTGTTTATATTTTATGAGTAATTGTAATGAACTAGGGGCCTATATGATCTTGAATCTAGTAGGCCCTAAGTGAGCGGTTTTAGTTGCATTTATTTGATTATGCACAAACGGCGCTCCATTGCTTTATTTGTTTATACGAGGTTTTGTCACAAGGTTGAGGGACTATGTTATTCATACCCGAAGTAAATTGCCCGAAGCCATTAGGAAAGACGTACGGTGCTCACCTTACAATGTCTTCAGCGTTCGACTTTCATGATGTCTGTTTCTGTCTGCCTATGTATCTGTGTGCATGTCTGTCTGGTTACTTCATGCTGTGAAAGAAACTTTCTGACTGGCAGTTTCTTAGTTTATAATATTAAATACAGCACAGTAAATATTGCTTTGGAATTTATATATCGCCTCTCAACGACTACAGACCCATTTAAGTTGTTCCGGTTTTGTCAAGGATCTTTGAGCGCGTGATAGTACGCAAATATCTATATCCATCATTTAATGAACCAGGTATGCGTCAACTTCTTGCAGACCAGTTTGCCTTCCGCCCCTCAGGATCAACAACGGCGACACTCATTTATTCAACATCAGATTTACAAAAATTTCTCAGAACCGAACCTTTCGCGGCGCTCAATGCTCTTGACTTTCAAAAGCCTTCGATACGGTTCGGCATTTCACCCTTGCACAAAATCTTCAAGAACTAATGAACCCGGATAACATTTACAACTGGATACTTAACTTCCTTGAACATCGTTCTCATACAACTCGATTTGCTGGCATGTCCTCCATTATCTCATACATCAACTCCTCAGTCGTCCATGATTCAGGTTTGGGGCCGATCGCCCTTATAACAAATGTATCATAGCTACAACAGTTACATCCAGAAAGCTCAATGGTCAAATAGGAGGATGATACCTACCTAATCATCCCTGCTTCAATGTACCTGACCATACAATTAGAGCTAGCACATGTCGCAGATTGGGCTCACAGACATAATCTGCGGCTGAACCAAAGTAAATCTCTCGAGATGATAATTCCACGAGCCAGATGTAAAACCATTCCTCAACCTCAGAAAGAACGTAAGAGAATCGACTCCATGAACATCCTTGGAGTCTTTATGTATGGGAATCTCAAAGCGGAGGCTCATATTAGCGCAACCCTAGCAACTTGTGCTAGATCACTATATGCTTTGAGAGTACTAAACATCGTGGACTCTCCAATGAAGCTCCTCAAGAAGTTACGAGAGCAACAACACTGGCCAAACTTCTACATGTATATGCTATCCCAGTGTGGTGGGAATTGACTTCATCTCTAGACCGCTTAAAATTAGAACGTTTTTTCAGGAGGTTGCGGAGAATGAAGTTTGTAAACGAAGAACAACTGACTATAGCTGAACTTTCGAATTCTGCGAATTCTGCTGATTGCCGATTATTTACATCTATTAAGAACAATCAAGATCATGTCCTTTGGCCTCTTTTACCACCAGTCCATAAAACTGTATATGCATTACGTCACCAGATTCACCAGTACTGTCTTCCCCTTCCCGTTAAAGACAGCAGAGACTTTATTTCACGAACACTATACTCAACATTATCTACTTCTCAAAACTCTGTCTAACTTTATTCCATGCTGCGGTTTGTCAGCATGTGTTTACTTCATAAACAGTAAACGAATTTGTAAACAATAAACGAATATCATCATCATCAACATCAACAAGTTACTCAGCGGTAACATTGGTGTGTGTATATACAATGTCATAATTATGTCATTAACGTGCATGAGTTGGTAAGGGTTGTACATAAGTGACGCCAGGGCTCAAAACCCGTCACATGTCGGTTTCTGACCTTTTTATTTAGTCATATTCTACAATTAATCTGCTTGAAAATACTTTTTACAGAATGAAAATATCGTTTTGCTAACTGAAGTTATGCTCGTTTGATTCTTTCATTAATATTTAGTAAGAAAATCGAATACAAAATTTCGGAATATTCGTGTCATCAAAGTCCTCAGCAACCATTACTTGATTGTACTACAATTTTGCTGAACAATAAAGGGCTATATCCTGTAGGCCCTATCGAATAAAACAAACGGCATCAAAATCGGATTGCTAGATTTCAAATTATGGCAAATTCATAGGCAACTGCTGAATTGAAGAATTTTCAATATTTTGGACCCCACTCGCCTATTTCGGCTTCTAGCTCAATATCTAGGAAGCGACAAGCGACGGGTTTTGAGCCCTGGTGTCACATATTGTTAGATTATTGTTGGGTTTGGACTGACCAGAACATTCTGTTGCGTGTAGGAAGGAGTGCTTGTATTGAACGTTAGACTCTAGAGTATAGTTAGAGTCAACTGGTTTTGACTTGGCCGTTTAGCGAATAACGAAAATAAACTGCCTTAGGAGTTTCAGGAGCATGGTAATTTAGGTTTCCATGTGAGGAGGTCTTGTTTTTAGTGTTAGGGTACTAAGTCTCACTTGTATTATTAAGCTTAAAGACTGCACCTGGTTACTTCTTTTTTGAAGTTGTTAGTCTTCTGAGAAAGTTATCTGTAACATTCAGAGCATAGGTGATTTTAGTTGACAAGCTCATCGACTTTTCAAGCTCGAAGTTTTGCTGTTCAGACGGTTTTGTCAGGTCTTGTCGACTTGAAGGTATAAATGTACTTTGTATTAAATATTAACATTAATTTATCATACATCTATGGAGCCTTTCCAGTATTTCTGGATTATTGGAGGGGACCTTGTAACAATATCTATTCAAATACGTATAGACGTAGTTACTTAGGCATATAGGTGGATTTCTATTGTCTTCAACCGTCCCCGATACGAGGATTGGCACAATTGACACAATTTTGTTCCGTATGTTTCTCGTCGCTTTCAATAACTGAGTGCGAAATCGGTCCATAACTTTATATTTTCGGTCCATTACATATTCGGTCTTCCTTAAGTTTTGATCCTGGAACTGTGCCTTGTATAATTGTAATTGTAATTGTAATTGTAATTGTAACCGAAAACTTATATAGCGCAACTCAAATCAGCGGCGCTTTCAACCCGCATCAATGCCGGCACCGGCAAAAAGGAAAGTTTTCAGGCGTCTACGGAACTGGAGAGGAGAGAGGTCAAGAAGCTCTTGGCGGAGAAACAAGGGGAGACAGTTCCAAGCAGAGGGGCAAACATAGGCGAAACTTCTGGATTGTGCCGTGGAAGATCGCATGCGAGGGACAACCATAAGGCCGCGAGCCGAAGATCGCAAGGAAGCCCTCGCAGGCAAGGAAGAAACTGGGTTGCAAAAGTTCACTAGGTAAGACGGAGCAGAGGCAGTAAGGCAGTTGCGCATGAGAGTGAGGGTTTTAAACTGAATTCGCTGTTGAGCAGGGAGCCAGTGGAGGGAATCACGGATAAAGGCAGAAATGTGGGCAAACTTAGGAATGTCACCTATAAGCCGAGCAGCAGCATTAAGGATAGTCTGGAGTTTGTGCATATTGGAGGAGGAAAGGCCAATGTACACAGCATTGCCAAAGTCTACCCTAGTGCAGATCAGAGCATGGACCAGTGTAGTAACAGCATGAAATGAAAGAGACTTGCGGATGGATCGGAGCTGGCGTAGATGATAAAAGCAAGATCTGGATACAAGGTTAACTTGATCAGTAAAGGAGAGGGTAGGGTAAAGGACAATCCCCAAGTCACGAACAGAGCAGGAGAATTGAATGAGGGGAAACCTAAGATGTAGAGATTCACAATCAATCTTGCTGAGTTGGAGGCGACCACCGAGCCAGATAAACTGAGTCTTGTCGGGGTTCAGCCGCAAGCGATTAGAGGAAAGCCAAGAATCCAGAGCAGAGGCTGCTGCTAAGATGCGTTCGACCATTTGGACAGCAGAAGAGGCTGGACCATGAGTTAGAGACTGGGTGTCATAATATTCTCTGGCAACCAGCACCCTTCTAAGAAATATGAAAGCTACCTCTATCTGGCTTCCTAAACACGGGTTTCAGGAGGGACATTCGACTTTTATGGCCCTCCTTGACATGGAAGAACTAGTCTCAAAAGCCATTGATAGCAACGAATATTCTGTTGGGGTGTTCTTAGACCTCGCAAAGGCATTTGACACTGTAAATCATGATGTCTTATTATATAAATTGAACCATTATGGGGTCAGGGGCATTCAACTAAACTGGTTTAAAAGTTACCTAGAATCTCGTAAACAATGCGTTGTATGCAATGGAGCCATTTCTGAATTGGGAACTGTCACCTTTTGGAGTGCCGCAAGGCTCAAATTTAGGGCCGCTCCTCTTCTTAATATATATAAACGACTTGGCCTCAGTATCATCGACCCTATATTTTATTCTGTTCGCCGATGACACTAACCTTGTTTACTCTAATTCCTCCCCTGAAGCACTTATGGAAACTGTCAACCAAGAACTAACGAAAGTTAACAACTGGTTCACAGCCAATAAACTTACCGTAAACACAGATAAATCTAATTTTATTATCTTTAAATCGCACAGAAAAATCAAACCTGTAAATTGGTCATTGACCCTCAACGATCTTCCAATTGCACAAGTGGAATCCACAAAGTTCCTCGGAGTATTAATAGATCAACACCTTACCTGGAAAACGCATATCAATTACATAACATCAAAAATAGCGAACAATATTGGCATACTATCTAGAATTGCGTACCTACTCCCGAGAGACATAAAGAAAAGTCTCTATTATACCTTAATATATCCATACCTGACCTACTGTAACTTCATGTGGGCTACAAATTATCCGTCTCGTCTACAAAAATTGGTAACCTTACAAAAAAGCCATTAGATTGATTGAGGGAGCAGCAAACAGTACCAGTACACGACCTATATTTACTAGCCTGAAACTGTTAAATATTACTCAAATTAGAAATTACCAAATAGCAGATTTATTCTACTGTTTTGAACACAACCTTTTACCTGATTCCTACTTAAACTATTTCTCGAAGGCATCAGTCTGGCACAGCCACAACACTAGAGGAGCACCATTATATAGGCCAATTAAGGCCCGCACTAAACTTAGAAGCTTCAACGTTAAATCTATGGGACCGCAGATATGGAACACTATACCGCCCCATATCCAATCCGCACCGACCAGACATCGGTTCAAAAGGCTAGTGAAGGATTTCATCCTGGCTACAAGTAATGATGGCATCAGCTCGACCTGACCCCCGCCAGGGATTTACTCAGAGGATGGAGCCGGAGCCCAGAGCCTGTGAAGTTCACCTTACTTTTAGAAAGTAAGATTAGTTAAGGTTAATTAAGGAGCAAAACCTTACGAGCCCCTCTTAAATCAAACATTGTATAGTAAAAATCGTATATGAGACCCAAACATGAGTGGGCTATAATTTAGACGAACCACTAGTAACCTATCGCCTGAACCAGCTGGGTATCCCCGCTTAGCGGGACTCTAATCCCTTTGGGGGCACCCTTTGCCTCGCCTGACAAAGTACTAAGGTATAGGCAATAATGTATTTCTCTTTTTTTTCTCTTTTATGTTACAGGATATTAAATTATAGCCATTACCTGTCTGTTAAGATTTAAACGATCACTGTACATGTATAAGGAATTACAGAAATATGTGATATGATTACTTGTCAGCTGATGCAATAAAGCTGTTGTCATTGTCATTGTCATATCCTCTTACGCATGGAATACAGGATCGCTGCCTTAGTATGGCGATGTTGTGAGGGCCCTGCCCCTGCCTACCTTCGAGAGCTTTGCAGCTTCGTTTCAGGTGCCCAAGGCCGACATTCCCTCCGCTCTGCGGGAAAAGGTGTTCTCTTAGTCCCGTTCGCTCGCTCCACGTCTATGCAAAGTCGAGCTTTTTCAGTGGTGGGCCCAGTGGCCTGAAATAGACTTCCGTTAGAGCTCCGCTTGTGTCCTGGCCCGGGTCCCCTCTGGCCTCTTTCTTACTAATCTTAAACTGTACTATTTGAGCGTGTTGGTGTCGGAAGCGCCTCTGAGTATATTCCCTTGAAGGGGCGCTATATGAATCCTGGAATGAATGAATGATTGATGCAGTAGAATTCTTTCCACCCCAGTGGAATCCAAACCCGCTCATTTGTCTTCCTTACAGTCCATGATATCCCGAGAATCTACCGCATACACTTCATTACAAATGCTCTGATGTTTTCTTCCTGGTCTTTCTTAATTAATGGTCAAGCCGTAAGAGCCATACAATGCCGCTGGTCACACAAATGTACTCCTAAGTTCTGTTTTTGTTGCAGGGTATGTGGTACGTAACATAACACTTTTAATGTTTAAACTGTTAAGATTTGAATACTTCGCATGCAATTTTTAGAGAGTTTATCTACAGAGTCCATCAACTGCACAGAGTCGTTTGATTCATGTGGCTACAGACTTGAAACGGAATGGTCAGATTATCGTTCGACCTTCGATAGCCACCGATGTGAGATTGACTTTGCATCTTTCTCTTTAAAATAATTATTAAGCTGTGTTGTATAATCTTGTCGAATGGCAGCTCTACAGAAGCTCCATCTATTGATGAGGACGTCTGGAAATGGAGAATTTAGTGCATGCAAGATTTACCACCCGTTAATTTAGGTTAATTCTGCCTTCCACTCGATAGGCGGCGGCGGTGGTTAAATGAATAGTAGACCGTGATTTGGCGCCGTATATGTTGGCTGCCGCTTAAATACAGTTACATGTATATTCGACTCCTGTAAAACTGTTATTATGTGCTTCTACTTAATACATGTATGTTAGGCGTCCTGCGTGGCTGCCGTTTCTGCTGTATGTATGTTCAATGTACAGCGCAGTGCGTTTGCAGGCGCTTAATTAAAGAAAGAGATTATTATTATTATTATTATTATTATTATTATTATTATTATTATTATTATTATTATTATTATTATTATTATTGTTATTATTATTATTATTATTATTGTTATTATTATTATTATTATTATTATTATTATTATTATTATTATTATTATTATTATTATTATTATTATTATTATTTTTATTATACAAAAGTATATTATTTTTAACAATAATGATTAAATCGTCTGAAGCGCCATCTCAGCGTCACTCAGACAGAGGTGGCAATGTCCTCGAGAGGCAGATGGCGTTCCCTCGTTGCAGAGTCACCGATATCCGTTGGAGCAAATAAGATGTCTCCAGTGGATCGTGAGTTGCTTCCGTAATCCGCCTTCCCAACTCCATTACGAACTGTAGACCTTCCCCGCTCCAAGAGCCGTCCGTTTCCAAGGCGATCGCCACAAAGCCATGGGTGTTAGTGATGGCTGAGTATTTCACTCTCTTGGACCGTACTGAACGTTCCGCGGCTTCGCCAGCTCCGATGGATGTGTGGGAAAGATGGGAAGTGGCGTAAGTGTCGGGCACTGTCACATCCCATGTCAGGCATTGTCCACGTGACCAAGGGATCAGTGTGACACCGTCTGGTCGCTTTCGATTTCCTCTTGAGAGGCCGAGAGGCTCTTTCTGAGCAGGGATTTTAGCTCTGCTCATCGCTCTCCAGATTACGTCATTCAGCATAGCGTGTCGCTGTTGTTTCCCGCCTCCTTTTCTACAAACCAGACCATGAAGACCTCTTGCGTCGACATTTTCTCGGCAGTGGTGGCACAAGTGCGGCTCACAGAGTGTCGTACCAAGCCTCACCCCAACTGCGATCCGTATCTCCTCGTCTGAGAGGCGGAGACCCAAAGCAGTCACAGTGGGAGCTAGCATCCAGTCACCAGAATGAGGTGCTCGTGACGCTAGCAGGCGAGCACGATCGCGTGGACAGCTGGTGGACTCGAGCAGCCCTGTCCGTGCCATGTCTGTATATCGAGTACCCCACTCCTTTTGGCGATGAGTTGCTGTTCTTGTTGGTGGTTCTGCACCTGTCAGTGTCATCCACGCGGTGAGTGCTGAGTTGGCAAGTTCGTATGGTATCTCAACCGACTTTGTTGGTAAGATGCATGCCTGCAGTTCGGTTGTGCTAGCAGCAGAAGCCAGAAAGGCGGAAAGTGCCAGCGTAGATGCACAACGAACTCCCAGACCACCATCTCTCACCGGCAAAGATGCCTGGAGCCAACGGTCGTCATCAAGGTCAACGTTCAAGATGTTCGACAGCCCTTCTCTCAACAAGAGGTCAAACCGAGTCAAGCCCGGGCATTCGGTACAGACGGCTGTGCGCATACTGTATAATAGCTTCGGGACACTTAAACTGTTTCTCAGAAGAACAAGAGCATCGTGTGTGTAAAGTAAGGAGAGTCTTGTGACTGCTCTCTCCAGATCGTTAGCTTTCGATTCTAAGACCTTGTCCACAGCTGGACCTGGTATCAGAGGTGCACCCAACAAGGTCATCTGCTCATTATTATTATTATTATTATTATTATTATTATTATTATTATTATTATTATTATTATTATTATTATTATTATTATTATTATTATTGTTATTATTATTATTATTATTATTATTATTATTATTATTATTATTATTATTATTATTATTATTTTGATGGTGAACCTGTACAGAGTAGTTTTTTGTGCAATCACTATCAATATTATTACTGATCAATAATTTCTCTTTACCTTACTACAATTACCGACTGCTCCTGGCTTAAATATTTGCTGGTTGTTTGTCTCTGTTTGGCTCTTTCTGTCTGTCTATCTCTGTCTTTCTCTCTGTATCTGTCTGTGTCTGTCTGTCTCTCTCTTTGTCTCTCTCTCTTACTGAACACCGTCTGGCGGAGAAGTTGCCTCCTTCACAAATAATGCACTATATCTACAGGCTTCTCTTTATCTATTCCAATACCAAAGTGTTTTGAAAAACTAATAACTACCCTGATCTAGTTATCTTGGTTTTAAATGGGCTTCAAATTTAGGACCTGTATGGGCTCCGTAAAGCTGGGTTCTGTATGTGCTCCGTAAATCTTAGTCCTGTAGTGGCTCCGTAAATCTTAGTCCTGTAGTGGCTCCGTAAATCTGGGCTCTGCATGGGCTCCGTAAATCTGGGTTCTGTATGGGCTCCTCCATGTGGACATGCTAGCAGGGTACTTACTTACACACATCAACAGTTTGAGAGACTGATCAGATTTCGATATGGCTTTTCCAATGGATCAGAATTTTTCAATTTTGAATTCCGTTGAAGCGACATTCGGCTGATGTCTTGGACATTATGATAACAGCGCTAGAGAAATCATTAGAATATATTATTATTATCCCCCCCCGAGGTACATATGATCCCTCGGGTGTTCAACTTAGGGGGCTTGTTATTATTATTTTTATTATTATTATTATTATTAATATTATTATTATTATGCATTATAGTTTCACAGCTCACAGTGAAGTAATAGTCATAGTAATAGTAGAAGTAGTAGTAATAATAATAATAGTAGTAGTAGTAGTAGTAGTAGTAGTAATAGTAGAAGTAGTAGTAATAATAATAATAGCAGTAGTAGTAGTAGTAGTAGTAGTAGTAGTAGTAGTAGTAGTAGTAGTAGTAGTAGTAGTAGTAGTAGTAGTAGTAGTAGTAGTAGTAGTAGTAGTAGTACTAGTAGTAGTAGTAGTAGTAGTAATAGTAGTAGTAGTAGTAGTAGTAGCAGTAGTATTAGTAGTAGTAGTAGTAGTAGTAGTAGTAGTAGTAGTAGTAGTAGTAGTAGTAGTAGTAGTAGTAGTATATAGCATTAATAGTTTTACAGTCCTCATAGTCTGGGCTGCCACGGACTTGCTCAGTCAGATGGAAACGTTTAAAAGAAATTTCTATTTAAGTCTTGCCCTAAGTTATTTGATTGAATGCTAGTGATTGAGGATGCCGTGAGTTGGGTACGAAATGGACGATGGTTGTGGAATGAAGAAATCGGCGTGCATTAGCCGATAAATTGTTTAGCGCATTCCATAGGAGTCTAATGGCCATTTAGTGTGTGTGTATGTATGTATGTATGTATGCATGTATGTATGTATGTATGTATGTATGTATGTATGTATGTATGTATGTATGTATGTATGTATGTATGTATGTATGTATGTATGTATGTATGTATTAGGGTGTCTATTAAAAATGAAAGTTGAAAATTTCAATCTCTCACCCCTTCAAGTTGTTAGGTTCATGGATAAAAAATTTTAAAAAAATTTGGTGGAAATCGGATAATATTTAGAGGTGGCCCTTTGATGTCAAAGTTTTAGCATTGTAGGCCTATTGGTTACAACCATGTTATATAGTTCTCATTGTTAAAAGAAGGACAGATTGCCTTATTAATTTGCCAATTTCAATCCATAGAAGCAGGGGAGCAGACTCTTAGCTCCTGTTCAATTTGTAAACAAGTTGCAGGCAACAAATTTGAAAATTCAAATTTTAAATGTTTCAAACAGATTTGTAATAAATGCACTTTCGCGGCAAGTAAGTGAAAATTACTGAATTACACCACCTGCATGATTTGTGGATTAGGGACAAAGCCATTGCTTATTTTCAAATCAATTACCTTATTCATAGCATTTTCCTACATAAAGTCAACATGGTAAGTAAGTATATTCTTTATTAACCAATTGCTAATCGCACCTTGTTGTACAGGCATCCCAGTTAAAAAGTATATAACATCCTAACAATACATTTTTTACATATCAGGCTGTCGGCTGGGGAATAATGCAGTCATGGGCACGGGGACAGAGGTAGTAGGTAGGTTTGGTTGGAGGTAGTAGTTGGTGCAGGACATGGCCCGGTTACATCAGGATAGCCCAAAAGAGGCTAGCATCAACCCGAGATTATATTCTTAACTTTGCTCAAGTAAACTTGGAAGTAAAGCAACAACGAGATGACTATATATCATGAACTGGAATTCCTGCACGAGGTGTTCTTTACCAGGTGCCAGGCGCTACGCATCGTGCAAATTGGATGGTCAAGGTTATGACATGCAATTAAGATCTGGCTCTTTCATGACCAGTTCCAGATGACTGCTTCAGAGAAGAGAGGAATTCGTGATCTGGCAACTTTTGCAGTTATCATTCACCTCTAGCCTGGATTACTTCCCCAATCGGAGTTGAAGTACCTCTGAGCGACTTCCAACTAATGGTTGAACTCTAAAAATTCTCAAATGAACCCATTTCCAGCACAACAAGGAAAGAACTTGGACTTCATCTATGGTACCTTTCTGAGGAGCTGGTCGGACTGACTCTTTTTGATTCAAGAGTGTCTGTGGAGATGAAGAGACTGATGTTAGCCACCATTGAAGATCCAGCCCCGGATCATCCACCAAAGCGACCAAAAGTGCACCGTGACCCTGGAGCAGTTCTGCATGATAAACATAAAACGACTCTTTCCCATGCTTGGCCTTCCTCAGACTTTCCTTGCACTGGGCCCGTCTGAATAGGATGAAGAGGAAACGAAATATTCCATAGGCTCTGCACATCATCAACGGGTTGGCAGTCGTCAATGACATGGCCGAGTGAGGCATGACCATCATTCAGGAACGAATGAGAGTATGTTTCTGGACATTAGATATTAATTTTAACATAATATACACGCAGAAAGTAGAAATTCTGTTTCATAAACAATACAAATTGATTAACTAGTACTACAACTGACGATTCATTATTATGCAACATTACATTTCCCATTGTACGAAGTATCATTAATTTTCTAAACTTTAAAGCTCGAGGGCCACCTCTAAATATTATCCAATTTTAATGAAATTTTTTGTAGAATTTTATTTCTATGAACCTAACAACTTGGGAGGGTGAGAAGGAGAAAAATTTAAAAAATTTTTTGTTGCACTATGCTAAGAGACACCCTAGTATGTATGTATGTATGTATGTATGTATGTATGTATGTATGTATGTATGTACGTATGTATGTATGTATGTATGTATGTATGTATGTATGACATCGAATGACCTAGTGACGCCAAGAAGTATAACGAACATCCGAACTCCACACGGAGTATAACTAAGACGTAGCTTAACAAAGGTCTTCCTTAAAAGGAGACAGCAAACAGTGGACTCATGTCAACACTCAAGGGCGACTAGCTTATCAAAAGAAATATTTTAAGTAAACCTTACACAGTGCATCATTGAGCTCAGTAAAACTAATATCACCGTTCAACAGAAAATACAGAATGAGCTGACGAATATCTACGCTAGTCTTATTTGTAGAAAATGCCACTTCTTCTATTGCCTAAAATTCCCGCAACCTACGAACCTAGGTAACCACCTGTCTCTGCCCACATGGACACGTGCCTATATGCAACATACACATTTATGGAAGCATAATATATATATATATATTAAATATATATATATATATGCTTCCATTCCAATCTAAAGGCTAGTAAATACTGATCTCTGGTTGTGTTCCTGAGGTCATCAGTTTAAATAGTTCTCTACGGTCTAAGATCAACACGTAACATTATTAACAGTTATAATTATTCAGCTGTTTTGTGTTGTAGCTAAGATGTCCAATATTAGGGATTCTGATACATACATTGGTAAACCAATCAGTGTTTTAAGGAACCCCAATTAGTTGATTGTTGTTTTATGTTGTAGATCTGTTGTGGGGTCTTTCAACGGGGAACATTCCGTCAACCTATAAATACAATCAAAATGTGGCACTGACACCCTACATCAATATCGACAGCTCAGTTTTACTGAGATTTTCACTAAGTTTCACAGAACCACCTGCTACTCGATCCAGTACTAGTCTCAGTTTGGAGGTATATAGGACATCGTCACTCGGACTCCTGACGTCAAAACTGGCCAGCTACTCTTACGTTGAGAATGCAACCGTTGAACTGTGTCTTCCAACTGGACGATTCCAGTTGGCGTTTCTTGCATACACCAACGCTTATTCTGTTTCCTCGCGAATTCAATTGTCTGAATTTCAGTTAACGGAAACAGAGTGTGATCTACCAACTGAAATCAGTTACTGTGAGTATTTGACTACATCGCTGTTCCTAGTATCATTCATTCATTCATTCTGGACATTTATATAGCGCTTCTTCAAGAGACCTACTCAGAGGCGCTCCCAGCCCAGCCACGGCTAAACAGATAGGTCTTGAGTTGTCGTAAGAAAACAGGTGAATTATTCCGGGGAAAGCAGCGTAAGGATATCGGAAGACCATTCCAGGTAGACGGGCCAACAACCGAGAAGGCTCGGCGTTGCCTGACTGCGTAGCGGGTCCGAGGGACCAATAGCTCCCCATTAGTCGCAGATCGCAAAGCTCTGCGGGAAGCTAAGTCAGAAAAAGTATCAGTTTGAAACACGAATGCTACTCGATTCAATGTAACTGCGATTCTTTCTCACCTTGTCACCTTGTGCTGTCAGCTCGTGGAGCTCTAGCGATCGTCATGGTGAACACTCTCCATTGTTTCCTATTCGATGACAAGTCCCTTAATTCCGCCAAATTCATACCAGTTACATCTTGTAACTGGTTCTTTCTACTCTGACAGAATGTGCGTGCCTAAGTCCCTTTAATGAAGTTTTTCGTAAGCCAAATTGGTAAATCTTGGGATCATGAACAAACTGAGCGATTTCGGCGTTTGCCTCCATATCCCTCATAGCTGCGTACATACTTACATTTCTCACAATTCTAAAACTTAAATTAAGCGTTCGTAATTTAATAATTTCTGTCCGTGGAAAATTCCTCTGAAAAAGAATTTTATATAGAAGTTCTGTGGTTATGATTCTGAGTTTTTGGCTGTACTCTTTTGACCGTTTTAGTGTGTGCTGACGACAACGTATGTCTGTCTCGGGTGATGAGTCCGTCTCCGCAGTTGGTCTGGAAATATTCGACAGATAAACTGATACGAATTGAAGGCGATGGTAGGCTTCAATGTTCATCAAAAGCGAAGACATCTTCAGCTGCCTTTCTAATTGCTGACTCTAATCCCAAACAACGTATTGCGTCCTGATTATGGTATGGTATGGTATGGTATCTGAGAATTTATAAAGCGCCTCTCACAGTGTGAACTATTCAGAGGCGCTCTCAGCGTGTGATCCTCGCGGAAACAGAAGAGTCTTTAAACGACGAACAACATAGAGGGAGAACCTAGTAAGTAGGGTCCCACGGAGTACCAAAGGAAGGGAGTTCCATAAGGATGGTCCCACGACAGCGAAAGAGCGAGACTGAGCCATAGCAGACCTCACCCGGGAAACAAACAGATCAAGCCGATTCAGAGAACGTAGGGGTCGATGAGAAGAAGCAGAGAGAGGTTTGCGCATCAGGTCACAGAGGTAGGCTGGATCTAAGCCCTGTTGCGCCTTAAAGACAAGTGCTATGATCTTTAAGCGGATACGAGCCGAGATAGGAAGCCAATTCAAAACATCAGTCATATAAGTAGAGATGGACGAGAATCGAGAACGACGAGCAATGAGGCGAGCAGCCGCGTATCAGGTCTGATTGAAGAGCCGAGAGACGGACTTTCGGAAGGCCTACCAGTAAAGAATTACAATAATCAATGATTACATCGAGGAAGTTCATTCGCTGCTTCACTGTTTTAGCTGTTATCAGAAACAGTAACCTAGAGTACTCAACTGCTATAGCTTTTGAATGTCGTTTATTTCACTTTTAGCTGGAAATACAATAAACTCTTTAAAACATTCGTTTCATACAGTCCATTTTGCAAAAACTTTTAGCAGTGTTTAAAATTTTGGTTTCAAAGCCGTCACAGATTGGTGCATGCCGGTGATTCCAGCATCAGGAATTGCTCCAGAACCTCAGTGAGTTATTGTCGCTCAGAACCAGTGTTTCTAACGACTGTGTTTTAATCACACTTTGACACTCTTATAAACGTACGCTACACAATAACACTGGGCTTGACCATGATCTTAGTTATTTTTCTGATGGAACCTGGGATAGTACTTACCTCACCCCAAACATAGTCAATGCCAAGTTTCTGTCGAATTTACACCTACTCTCTCCAATGCACATTTATTGCAGAAGCTTACAGTATAAATTACAAGGTATCCATGACCTACCTACTCAGGCACCGGTTACTGTACTGGCACTGACTGAAACGTGGATATAAAAAAACTGGGAAGATCCCTTCAGGATCTCGGACTTTTACTTCAGTCATAATGCAAGAACAACGGGACAAGGAGGAGGAGGATGCTGATTAGGGAAGGTACCCGGGGCCAGCTACTCGACCTTTCCAAATTTAACTTTACCATCTTGAACTTTTGAATGCTTGTTGATGAAAATGCATTTTAAAAAGGCATTTGTACAGTTGAATTCATTTATAGACCCCCTGGTCAAAATGGGGAGGAAATCAATACTGGGATCGAGCAGCTCCGGTGACTGCTGTTAAAGGTGGGTATGTGATATCGATCACGCGATATACATCCCGTCCGGTAAGACATCGCCGGCACCCTCTCTCCCCGTGGTTCGACGCTGAATGTCATTCTCTTCGGCGTCAGGCGCGTCGTCTCTTGCGCGTCTGCCAGCGCACACGCTCGCCAGCCGACAGGTCAGCATGGATCCAGTTCGTCCGAAGGATGCACCGACGTCATCGTGAGAATGAACAGGATCACTGGTAGCGGCGGATATCATCCAAGGCGAGCGACCCACGGCGGCTTTGGTCGACTTTCAACGACCTGCTCAGTCGTCATCGCTCAGCACCATCGCCTTGTGATCCCTCCTTTACTGCATCAGACTTCTGGAACTACTTCGCCGTTAAAGTACATTCGGTTCGCAATGACAACGCCGGTTCTCCTCCGCCCGACATTTCTCCTGCCGACCATCGGCTCTCAGTTCTTCACGAGGTCTCCAGTCTCGATTTGCGCAGCATCATCTTGGCTTCAGCAGCGAAATCCTGAGAGGTTGACCCCTTCCTTCTTTCGTGCGCCCGGATTTCTGGATGTCCTTCTCTTTTTCCTGACCCTGCTTTGCAATTCCTCGATCCGAGACGGTAGTCTTCCAGCTTCGCAGAAGAAGTCGATCCGACCCTGCACACTTTAGGTCCATAACGAACGTCTCATTTATTTCTAAACTCATTATTGGCTTACCTTGACGCTAATAACGTACTTCCTGTCTACCAATCTAGCTTCCGCAAAGGTCACTCTACGGAAAACCCTTCTCCTTTGCCTTCTCTTGATTTCTTTGGCGCCATTATTCGCTCCCAGGTCTCTCTTCTGGCACTCTTCGATGTCAGCGCTGCCTATAACTAGGTCGACCATGCCATCCTGTTCAATCTTTTATCTATATCCTTCGATCTATCTGAAAAGCCCCTTGAGTGGCTGGCTTCCTACCTCTGTGACCGCTGCTCTTTGGTTGTTTTCTGTTCTACCAGGTCCTCTAGATCCCAGTCCATTATGGCCTTCCTCAGGTATTCGTCTCCATATTATCTTCACCTCTGATCTCAGTCGTCTTCTTACCACCTGCTCTTTGTCCAGCCGGTAATATGCTGACGGCATACAGGCTTACACCCACTGCTTTCCCTCTGACGCGGCTGCTGCAGTCCACCTCATGTGCCATTCCACCGACTCGTTGACTGCGTGGATGGCCTCCAACCGCCTTCGCTTGAATCCCTCTAAGACTCAATACCTGTGGATAGGCACCCATAGGCAGCTTGCTAAGATTGATAATTCTAGTCTTACCTTTGAGTTCCCCCATATTGTTTTCTCCACCTCCGTCAGAGCTCTTGGCGTCACCTTGGATTCTGAACTCACCCTCTCTCTGCATATCTCGCAGCTGACCAGTGCTTGCTACTTTCAGCTGCGACAGCTTCGCGTGGTTTCCCGCTGCTACAGTCGTTCATGCGTTCATTACCTGTCGGCTTGACTTCTGCTACTCGTTCTATATTGGGCTTCCCCTCACTCGACTCAACTGCCTCGAATGCGTACTGCGTTCAATTGCGTGCTTGGTCTGGAGTATTCCTAAATTTGGCCATGTCTATGAATACATGCGAGATGTTCTCCACTGGTTACCATGCACTCTCGCAACGCATTGTCTACCGGGTTGCCTCCATTGTCTGGCAACGACAGCTTGGCCGTGCTTCCTCCTATCTGCGTGACCTCTGTTTTCGTGCCTCTGTTCCAGCTGGTCACCGCTGTCTTCGCTCTGCCACCCGTGGTGATCTTTCTGTTCCTTTCGCCCGAACCGCTACTATGCAGCAGCGCGCTTTATTCCGTCGTTGGACCCACAGTTTGGAATGGGTTTCGTCCTGAACTGCGGTCTCTTTCTCGAGACTCGTCCACCGCTTTCTGCTCTGCTCTATAGACTGGTCTCTTTCGCCGAGGTTGGGCTGGGAGCGCCTCTGAATTGTTTCCTTTAAGGGGAGCTATATCTATGCTGTTGATTGATCGATTGATTATTAGGAGATTTTCATGTGGACCTATTGAAGATGGATGACCACACAGGAACTAACTCCTTCTACAACACTATGTCAGCTCACCACTTCTTACCTGTCATAACTAGACCTACCCTACTCTTCCACTCTGATAGATAGTATTTACACAAAATTAATACATGGCCCAAGTTAGTAGACTCTATGATCATTGCGTCAGATTCATCTGACCATTTACCTGTCCTGGAGCGATTCGACATGGAGATGCCTAGACATTTATCCTCCTCATTTAATGACTACAGAATTGTCAATAATGAGGGAAGGAGGCTTTCAGTAAGTCACTTTCCAAAGTGGACTGGTCTCCTGGTTTAGATGCATGTGCTAATGGAGAGATGGAAAGAGCCTATGACTGGGGAATATATACAGATACTTATAATACCGCATTCCCACTAACGAAAAGGAAAAAGACGACGTTGCACTATAACCACCCCGGTATGACTCAAGGCATACTTAAGGCTTGAAAGGAGAAATCTTCGCTCTAGTTGAAATAACTAAAGAAATTCTAATCCAGCCAATAAAATAGATTCACCACCTACCGAAACAAAGTTAAAACGATCAGGATTAAGGCGGAATAGAATTATTACTCAGCGGAATTCTGTAAATATAATTGTAATCTGAAAATGACATGGAACCTTATCCGTTCCATACTAGTGATGGGGGTGCAGTAGAAAAGAATCGACTACTTAGAATAAGTGACAACAAAGTAGAAGATTCGTCAATTATTTTGGCCAATAAATTTAACAGTTATTTCACGAGCTTTGCGCACTCGCTTGCTGCGAATGTACTGCAATCCAAATTTTTAAAATATTTTTTACACTCAATGCCCGGCCGTAGCCGAGCGATTTTCATCATAGTGCGTTTGCTCTCGCGGCTACCGAATCTTATAATTTTAGTGGGTGTCCGCCCACAAAGAGTTTGTGCCTTCTTCAACAGAGGAAAGCACGCAGCTGGTAGCCCGGCTGAGCTAGCCCTGGGCAATTGTGTCTCCGGTTTGGCGAGCAATCGAGACCAGAGACTCACTCCCGCAATGTCATGTTGCGGACCGACCGCGTTGAAAGGACATACGTACTTGGTCCGAGATGGGTATGGGCTTTTCCTCGGACCCCTCGCTGTGGACCGTGTGAAGTGTCCGAACATGTTAGCAGTATAAGTCAACACCCGGCACGACATGAGGGTTTCGTCGGCTGTGCTCAACCCCCAACTTGAGGAGGAGGCCCGTCGAGGCATGGTGGAGCGCTCCTCGCCAGTTCAGAACCACCGCCCCAAACACACGGCGCACCCGGAAAGACATTAGCCACCCAGTAAATGACATCAAGTCGTGCATGATAGAAGACCGTTCTCCTCATATGGACCGCTCATATCATTACAGTCCGAGGTAATGGTGACATCAACGACACAGGCGACCCCGTCCACCCGGGTCACCAAGTAAGGCTTGCGCCTACCAGCTCCAGTAGGTATAACCGGCTCATGGATCACCAAGTGACCCTTTGACCCGATCTTTCTGCCTATCGGATCAACCATCGAGTTATGTCTATCACACCGGAGATGGTGGGTCCTCACACAGCTTTGGGAGACGTGAGCTAGGGTGCCTTGATCATTGCACCCAGCGTCACATCATACTGGACCTGTCCGATGACCTAGTGAACCGCACTCCGCAGTCGGCAGGAAGTTCCCCTTCACCCTGACAGCCTGAATGATCACCCCCGAGAGGAGGGCAGACCCGTCGGTCACCCAGGAGTTTACGCGAGGGGTTTGTCCCTGTCGCTTGAGTCTCCGACCATCCAACGATATGTGGAGCTGGGTCGCCAGAAATTCACTCGCGTCCTTGCGGCTGCTCAGCTCCCAGCCACCCCTGCCGTCTTTGCACACCTCCTCCTCGCCCACAAGAAGAGTAGACTTGTAGCCACGCTCTGCATTACCGGTCCCCGTGACTCCTCCACCTTGGCCATGCGGCGGGCCTTGAGTGGAGGTATTACGTAACGCAGGCGTGGCACTTCCAGTCCGCCATTTGTCGCCTTGGCATGGAAGTAACAGGTGGAAGTGTCGTGCGGCAGCCGAAACCATTTGCATACTGCCGCTCTCACCAGCCGCTCGGGGAACTCCAAGGATTTGGCTGTCATCTCCCCAAGGACGAGTCCGTGAAACATATTCGGCATAAATGGCAGCGCAATAGGAACATGGACTTCAACGGAGCACGTGTTAAGCTGTCCAGTCCCACAGTGAGGAAGTCCCCCTGGGGCCTCCTCACACTGAGCGGTCCAGCCAGAAGTCCCAGGTATTTGTACGTTCGCGCTATGTTGAGCGACTTGACCGATTCGCTGTCAATGGTCAAATGCTGCGATGGATTAACCACCGCCGCTTTCGACCATCGACGGCGAGTCGGTCAAGTCGCTCAACATAGCGCAAACGTACAAACACTTATTTACGAGAGATTTACGTACGAGATACTTATTTTCCTCCCCTTCCCACCTAGCTCGTTTGCCCTCAATTTAACGTCTCTTGAGATGATTACTGGATATAAGTAGCCCTATTCGCTTCTCTCATTGCAAAGGAATTGATGAAATTGACGCCTGCATAGCGAACGCTTATAATTAAAACGAAATATAATTAACCGAAATAGCTCCTATATTATCAGAAATAATTAATTGCTCTTTTTCTGCGGGTGTAGTCCCCCGATCTCTAAGACTAGCAAAGGCAGTCCCAATCTATATAAAGGAGAAAAGGACGATATAACCAACTAAGGTCTATTTCTATCCTTCCGTATTTCTTGAAGTTTTATGAAAAATTAATGCATAATAGACTCTATAACTTACTGAAAAATCAGATGTTTTATTCCATAACCAGCATGGTTATGGAATAAAAAAGGAAAGAAAGAAAAATGGATTGCAACCTGGGCGATCCCCTTTTATGTCGCTATTACATAGCTATTATATAGCCTCTAAATAACTAAATAATAGTTCTCTATGATCAGCTTGACTGATATGACAGTTTTGATAGTTTCCAATAGTCTTGCTCACCTAATGTTATAATTTAGTTTCTTCCACCTCTCTGTATAACCTGTTTGTAAGCCACAGTGCGTTTGCAGGTGGTCTGATAAAGGACATACTTACTTACTTACTTACTTACTCTAGGATAAAATTGCTAACGCCTTTGAAAGTAACGAGTACTCAGTAGGCATATTCCTGTATTTAGCAAAAGCATTCGATACAGTAAATCATGAAATTCCCCTTGAAAGCTAGACAATTATGGAGTGAGAGGCGTCCAGTTGAGCTGGTTCTGCAGCTACTTTTTTGGTCGACAACAAGGCGTCTGCTGTAACGGTATTCTCTCGGAACTTAAAGAAATTAAGTATGGAGTCCTACAGTGGTTCAATCTTGGCCCCCTACTCTTCTTGGTTTATATTAATGACCTCCCCAATGTCTCACCCACTATGTTTTTTGTCCTGTTTGCGGACGACACCAATGCTTTTTACTGTCATAGCTCCCTACAGACCCTGACGCAAATAATGGTTAATTCTGAACTCTCTCAAATAATGGAATGGTTCTCTGCAAATAAGCTCACTCTGAATCTTGACAGAACTAACTTCCTACTCTTTAAATCCCATAGAAAAATAGCCCATTGGAAGGTTCGCTAGAACTCATTATCAATGGTATGCCTATCACCCAAGTTACCTCTACTAAATTTGTGGTGACCCGTCAAAGCGCCCCGGATAAAGCACCCCGACAAATGCGCTCCGACAAATGCGCCCCTACAAATGCGCCCCGACAAATGCGCCATAAAAAACCGACAAAATCGCCCCGACAAATGCGCCCCGAGATTATGTTCGCTTCATTCGCATCGCTAATCCAGCTTCTAGATTAAGCTCGAGTTTCATCGCTTATCCAGGTTCTACTTTGAACTATATTTTCATCGCTTATCCAGTTTCTAGTTTGAACTATAGTTTCATCGCTTATCCAGCCTATACTTTGAATTATATTTTCATTGCTAAGCCAGCTTCTGTTTTGAACAATATTTGCACGCTAACCAAGCTTTCAGTTTAAGCTTCTAGTTTAATAAAACTCAAACTAGAAGCTGGTAACCGTTGAAAACAGCTATAACAAGATGTTGGGATATAGTAAATCGTAGCTCACAGAATATTTTAAGAAAAATGTATGTTATTTAGGCTAACACGAGATTGTAAAACACAATGAAAACTTTATTAAGAGAATTGTTAAAGTGGGACAGCATCTTCTACGTATTTTAGAACTCTAACACAACTACGGAGAAGCTGGATAAGCGATGAAAATCGAGCTTTAACTGAAAGCTGGATTAGCGGTGCAAATATTGTTCAGTATAGAAGCTAGCTAAGCAATGAAAATGTAGTTCAAAGTAGAAGCTGGATAAGCGATGAAAATATAGTTTAAACTAGAAGCTGGATTAGCGATGCGAATGAAGTGAAAATGACAATCGCGAGGGCGCATTTGTCGGGGCGCTTTTGTCGGTAATTTTATGGCGCTTTTCTCGGGGCGCAATATTGTCGGGGCGCATTTGTCGGGGCGCTTTTGTCCGGGCGCTTTTGAGTGGGCGCCAAATTGTTAGGCATATAATTATGTGGACCAGCACCTGTCTTGGAAACAGCAGATACAAGCTATCTCTGAAAAGACAACCAAGAGCATCGGTATCTTATCCTGAGTGTCCTATCTCATACTCTCCTCCATACGCCTTAAATTGTATTATGCCCTTATATATTCTTACCTTGCATATTGCAATATGGTATGGGCTTCTACGTACGTCATGAGACTCAATAGACTTGTGATTCTACAAATATAGGCGATTCGTATATTGCTGGGGTTCCTCCGAGAACGCACATGGGACCCTTATTTTGGATTTTAAAATACTGACAATAGAACAGATTCGCACATTTCAGACCGGCCTTTTCATGTACCGCTATGCGCATGGTTTACTGCCAGTAAGCTTTATGGGTTTCTTTCAGTCAGGTTCGGATATCCACCCTTACTCAACGACAGGCTTCTCTATAAAATATTTCAATGGTATCCGTAATTAGGAACAGATTTCTTTCTAGTACACTCCACTAAACTTTAAACAGTCGCTTCGTGCAATCTTTATTAAAGGAAATTGATTGTTTACTTAGTTTAATTGGAATTCGTGCTTATGTACGTATAATTAGTTAAGATTCAATCAATCAATCAATCAATCAATCAATCAATCTTTTATTTCGAAGTAGTAGTAGGCCCTACATGCATGCTAACAAATCAGTGTACAATCAGAGTGAAGACAGTTAGAGAAAAAGAAACTAAATTCAGTGTCCAAGTGCAACTCTATGTTTTAATCAGTTTTATTAGCAGTAACCAGTATCAAGGCCTTATTCGAAATGCGAGGAGATGAAGCTGGAGCAGCTTATCGAGTCATCACCGCTTATTGATACTTTAATCAGTTTTTACGAGATAGATAGTAATAAATCAATTAGATTCATTTAAGTTTCTTTGAACATTGTTTGTTGTTTTGATTTAGGCATTGACTATGTTGAAATCTTATCACAGTTGGCCCTGCTTAGCGGGATATTGATCCCTTCAGGTTCTCCTATTGTTATCTGAATAGTTATGTTGTAATGTTTTGTACCTTGAAAAATGGCTTCAATAAAAAAAGATTGATTTATCGATGTGTCAGCGCATTTTGTATTCTAGGCCTACTGTATTGTATCTAGAAATTCATTAAGCGCCTCTCGCAGAATAACTATTCAGAATAACTATTCAGAAGCCCCGGAGAAACAGAAATGCCTTTAGGGAACGCGATACCGATGAGGAAAAGCTAGTCATTAGTTTGGCCCTGAGCAGAGGGCATTTGCTCTGTATAAACAGCCATTGAATACAGTAAGAAGGGTACCGGTATGTCTCTTGGTGCACTGTTTCTTTGCTGGCATTTTGCCCTTAGGATCATTGGTTACAGATTTTGATGTGAAGTCGTAATATGTAATATTAAAAAAATCAAAGTTTAATCTAGTTGTTAAAATGGAGAGCAGCTTTGCGAAACGGGGCGCTAGTTTTCTGTGTTTAATTAAATACACCTGTCTTTATATTGTGTTTTAGTCGCCTTGATTGTCGTCTATGATCTCTACGGCAAGCTCAACCTAACGGAGCTTGAATCTGCCATGTTAATTTACCTGAATGCGGCTGGAAGTTTCAGTGCAACTCTGCAACTAAGACTTGCAAGAAAAAAACATCATTGTACTGATTCCGAATACTACTCATCGGTTAGTCTTTATCCATTACCTTGCTTCAACTAAAACTTAGTTATGTCTTCAGAATCACCGTATTACACATTTTTCTCCTGATAGGAAAGCAAACGTTCTTGTGATGTCAAATACACACATATAGGCCTCTATCTATAGATATTGTTAGCCTAGTTGTCTAGGGGGATAATAAAGTGAGCTGCTTAAGTTAAAATGAAGTTTATTGCGATATGTAGAGCAGAGAAAAATATACATTTACAAGTGTCAGCCCAGCTTGTGACGAGACAACAACACGGCAGAAACAACTCTCCCCGTCAACAAGACAACTGAATAACTAGCACAGCTCAATGAATTCGAAAAAACACAACTTTTCTTCACACGGAAAAACAAACGTCGAGGGACTCCTACCAAACCCAACACGTTCATACCGGCCAAAAATCTAACTCCCGCTTGAACAAACGGTCTACCTGCCTTCACACACTGCTTCCTATATTTCCGCCAGTGAACCATTGTCTAAACTAGACCATATGGCACCTCTTCCCGCTACACAGAACATCATACATACAGTTCGAACACATACACACATGCGTGAATGCATATCTATGTGGCGGTCTCCGCCCGTACGGCTACCCTGCCGCGCCGGGCGGGTTCCTGTGGTGGTGGTGGTGACTCCAGCCCACTGCCCGTCTGGAGCCACCCCCGAGTCACTGCCTTGTCTACTTTCACCGTAAAATGGCCGTTCTCTATCTCTGTCCAAAGGGAACGTTCCTATCAGAGGAGATTCAGGATTGGCCGCTTAAGAAAGGCAACACTACACCGTTCTATCTCGGGGTCTGACTCTGCTCTTTTCCGCGGTCGCCGGATGGGCAACGTCCTGCAGGATGGCCGTCCTTCAGAACAGGGTTCGTTCTCTTACCAGCAGGAGTCTTCCTCTTTTGTGTGCCTTCTTAGCTACGGGCTTCCTCCAACTCTCCACCTGATCTGAACTTTGACGTACCATTCTACATCTCGTGACTCGAACTATCGCCATTTAAAAGGGACACGAAACGTTTTCTAAGTTTCGTGAACAAGGAATACATGTGACAAGTCTCTGCATCACATCGTCCTAGACACCGGTCTATTGGGCAACTGTCAATGGCAACTTTCTCGTCATGTCGTCTAGGCATCTGTTCATTGAACCACTGTCTTCCCACCGTCACGTGTCTCTCGCTCCATTTCCGTGCGTGGCATACCGGCCTCACACGTATCTTGTCATGCACCACATTTTACGGAGTAAGTTTCCTTACCCGTCTTCTGTATTGGCAATTATCGACCAACACAGTAATAAATTCTGCTTCAGAAGATAACGATTAGGGTCTTCATGGCACTCTGATAGTGAAGGTCCTCTCTCTATGACCTTCCTATCTACACACAGAACTTCGTTCCGACCTACGCACGAGGGGGCCCATCCTCGCACTTCAGTCAGTTCTCAGAGCTGCGTGTTACGACAAGCAAATATGTCTCTACCTGGGTATCCGACTACCCGGACTTTCACGTATCGTTTACTCTTGGTCTGATTTAATGTCCCCTTTACCTGGGACGTTCGTACACTTCACCTCGGCACTCTGACTGGCCGAATCTCGCTGGGAAACGCGGTCGTGTCTCCTTCGGACCTGGGTACCCGACTACCCGATCCGAACTTTGAGGTTAATCTCTTGG
The DNA here is from genome assembly GCA_963556255.1 of Allolobophora icterica. Lineage (NCBI taxonomy): Eukaryota > Metazoa > Annelida > Clitellata > Crassiclitellata > Lumbricidae > Allolobophora > Allolobophora icterica. Next base: position 2,556,568 of record OY744612.1, on the reverse strand, counting down.
TCTGATTTATTCTACCGTTTACCCGGAACTCGCGAACTCTTCACCTAGGGACTCTGACTAGCTAAACTTCGGCTAGCAAAACGCGAACTTGTCTCTTTCGGACCTGGGTACCCGACTACCCGACCCGAACTTCGAGGTTAATCTCTTCCTCTTGGTCTGATTCAATCTCTGTTTACCTGGTACTCGCGTACTCTTCACCTAGGGATCTGGCCCGCTGTATCTTCTCGTTGCGGCGTATCCCTACCCGGTTTACATAACCTTTTATACGGTTGTGTTTTCCCGGGAGCTCACAGACTCGTAGGCTTCATCTCTGAGTACACAGACTCGATTCTGCTAACGGTACCAATGGAGTAACTATCAGTACTGTTACCCCATTATTTCACACAGACCTGTGTTTTCACTTCCCACTGCGGGAAGCTTCCTGTCTTCCACGCACCTGAACTAACCACGGTCAGATGGTTCGGGGAGTTCCCCGAACCGAGAAGTTTGCAGTTAGTTCCGCGAGCCAAGATTTTGCGGGTAGACCGCGAGTTAGGTAGGCCAAACGAAGATGTGCGGGAAAACCGCGGGAGTAACTATGACGGAGCTAGGTAAAGGAAGAAACTTGCCGGAAGACCGCGAGTTAAGATTCAGCGTAGAAATGTATAATCGTTTATTGTGAATTGTATACCCTAATATGTATAGGCTTTTATGTGTAGTTAAGATATTTCGGTTTGACCGCGAGTTGAGAGATTGCGGTTAGTACCGCGAGTTAAAAGAAAGGTGGGTAAGTTACCCGATGTTATCGAACGGAACCAACGGGGTCACCCTCCCCGAACATATCGAACTGTCACCACCGGGGTCTTACCTTCCCCGTATTTATACAGACCTGTGTATCGAACGGATCCACCGGGGTCTTGCCCCGTCTTTATCGAACGTCACCAACGGAGTCTGCTTCTCCGTACTTTCGAACGGAATCAACCTGGTACCTCTCCCCGTACACGTCGAGCGGTCACGAACGACGGGGTCTGCTTCCCCGTCTTTACCGATCAAGACTTGTATTCTCTTTATTACTCAAGATCGGTCTCTCCCCGAGGTTTACTCAGCCTGTTAAACTTCCACAATCGGGCTTCAGACCGGCTCGCGATCTAACGGCAGGGTGGGCCCCAGCCCTGTCGAATCGGCGGTCAATCCATCACCCAAGAATGATTAGTTTTGCTGTAACTCGGGATCGCACTGGTTAACTTTTTATCGACGATACTTGAACTGAGTTATCACCACCGGGTCTCTGCCCGCGTATCTCAGACGGTCACCAGCGCGGTATTTCCGCGTGTTTCTCTGACGGTCAACACCTGGGACTCTGCCCGAGTATCTCTGACGGGTACCACCGGGTCTTTGCCCGTGTATTTCTAACGGTCAACAGCGGGGCCTTTCCGCGTGTATCTCTGACGGCTACCACCGGGTCTTTGCCCGTTTATATCTGACGGTCAACACCGGGTCTTTGCCCGTATAACTCTGACTGTTACCACCGGGTCTTCCCCGTATGTATCGAAATTTCACTTCACGGGATCTTTTCCCGTCTTTATCGAACGGCCACAGACTGGGGCTGCCTTCCAGTCTTTATCGAACGGAACCACCGGGGTCTTTCCCCGGACTATCGAACAGTCACCAGCGAACCAGACACCGACGGGACCTTTCCCGTCTATTTATCGAACGGAACCGCCAGGGTCGCCTTCCCCGGACTTTACCGATACAGACCTGTGAGCCTTTATTTCTCACGATCGGTCTTTCTCCCGTATATATCAAACCAGACATCCACCGGTCTTTCCAGTATATATCGAAACGAACATCTACGAGGTCTGCTTCCCCGTCTTTTGATACAGACCTGTTTATCTGCGGGGTCCTTCCCCGTCTTTTCGAACGGTAACCAGCGAACCAGACACCGACGGGACCTTTCCCGTCTATCTATCGAACAGAACCGCCGGGGTCGCCTTCCCCGGACTTTACTGACACAGACCTGTGAGCCTGTATCTCTCACGATCGGTCTTTCCCCGAATCAGCCTTCCATGATCAGACTCAGTACTGCTCGCGATCTACAACAGAGTGGGCCCTTACTCCGTTGGATCGACGCTTTGCCAGCACTGGTCAGACCGCCTTTGGAGCGGCTGTCACTCGGGAGCGCACTGATTAGCCGGTAACCAACGACACTAAAGAACCGTATCGCTGTATATGCAGAGTGCACACATCGCCACTCTACGATATAAGCAATGCACCGTGTGGCAGGCTCTATGCATCTATGTGCATCCTATGGTCTTGCACGTAATACATTTTCGGGCCTCCATAGGCCGGCTACATTCACTGTCTGCGTACTATAATTTAGTACGCAATGTATATTCTGGCCTCCATGCTTATATATTAGCCCACACACACCTTTTCAAATACAGGTGTCTAAGGTATCAAAATCAACCTATGATAATAAGCGCCGCCCTAGCTTTAGGCCTTATTTATTGGACCGAAAGACGTGCAATATTACACTAATTAATAATCTAACTCGATAACACGGCAAAAATAAGGTAAAACTTAAATATTGGCAATTATTAAATCGCCCTAGCGCTACCATTTACGCATCGGCCGCTGATGCATTATGTCGCCGTAAAGCGCGTCAATAAGACAGCTATTATTAATAAAACATGTACTCAAGCCTCGTGGCCAGTCCGCCACATCTACATGTTGTCATCCATTTTCCATGTAGACGAAAGCGGTTTTGAAGTCGCTTGTGCTTGTGGATGAACAGAGCGCGTGCACTTATGAGAGTCTGGTGAATAGAAGCCTCCTTCTAGGTGAACAATCGATGTGCAGAGTAACATTGACATCAACAGTTTTAGAGCACACACTTCCAAATCACCGTCTCAAGGGAGACTTTAACCCGTACCCGTTGTCGCGGTCGACTCCTTCGATCGCAACGACGAACCAACGAAGGAACTATTAAAAGATCTTTATTTAAAAATAAAGTCGATTAAGTGTAGAGTAAGTCAACTCGTCTATCAAATATCACAATCGTAGACAGCACACAGGTTGGCTGGTCTCGATTGAACGTTATACGATCAATGTTTCAACGTTTACAAATCTTCGTCAAAAGGCCCTTAATGTACAGCAGGTCTATCTTATATAGAGTTCTCCCGGATTCCAGAACGTTCTGTGACGTCACTGTACTTTTCCCTGGAAAGTCCTACTGAACACGTATATCCTTGTTGCATGCACCGAATTAATGTTGACAGCTTGTTGCAGAATTTTCCGTGCGTTGTAAACAAGCTTGTTGACGCGTCGGTTTTCTTCCCTTGATGCATGCACCCGCGTAGACCACGACATTCCCTCCGCCCTCAGATGATGACACGTCTTCAGCACCATCCCGAACGGGTCATCACGATCAAGCCGGGCCCCCAGACTCCATCTCGACACAGCATACACAAACAAAACAAAACACATCAGTTAGTCAATTTATCTATACAATTTGCGGGCTCGATCCTTGTGTGTCGGGCCATTCCCCCCCTTCACCATCCGAGTCACAACCGAGAGAGGAAATCAGCCACCGTGTTCTGACGTCCAGGACGACATCGAAAGTCCACGTTAAACTCTTGCAATGCTAACGCCCAACGAGTCAGTTTCGCACTCTTAGGGCTTGCATCTGTGAGATAAGACAAAGGATTATGATCCGAATAAATGATTATCTTTGATAAGAACATCCATGACTTGAATCGTTTAAGTGCCCAAACCACCGCGAAAGCCTCTCTCTCAATTGTAGACCAATGCATCTGTGTATCTGTAAGTTTAAGGCTAGCAAAAGCAATTGGTTTTTCTTGACCTTCTTCGGTCCACTGAAACAAGCAACACCCGACCGCGGTGGCACTTGCGTCAACACTTAAACCAAATTCCTTAGTGAAATCAATGGTATGCAACTGTGTAGCTTTACTGAGATCATCCTTTAACTTATCTAGTGCTTCTTGATGCTTTTGCTCCCAAGGCACCTTCGTAGGTATGTTATCTCGTGTCAAATCAGTTATTACCCGTGCTTTTTCAGCTAAAGCAGGTATAAAATTTCGAAAGTAACTGAAAAAACCCATAACCTTTCTAACGTCTTTCTTTGTTGTTGGAGGATGGATATCATTGATCGTAGCGATCTTACCTGGATCAGGTTCAATACAACCTGACCCTACTATATGGCCAACAAACTTTATTTTGTTTTGTGCAAAATTACATTTTCTTAAATTCAAAGTGAGTCCTGCTTCCTCAATAGTTTGCAAGAATTTCTCTAGATGTTCTAAATGGTCATTCCAATTCATTGAAACCACTGCCATATCATCGACGAATGGTTCGGTAAAACTTCGCACTGGATGTAAAACTTGGGTCATAGCACGAATAAAGGTATTGCTAGCGGACTTGAGTCCAAACGGCATTCTTGTGAACTCAAAAAGTCCTGCATCACATACGAATGCCGTAAGCCATCGATGTTCTTTCCGAACTGGAATTTGCCAATACCCCGATTTCGCGTCGAAAACACTAATAAACTTTGCCCGTCCCACCTTTTGTAAGATGTCAGCAATGTCTGGGGTCGGGTAACAATCACCTAGAGAATATTTGTTAACATGGCGATAATCAATTGCCAATCGAACGCCATTTTGACCTTTGGGTCCCTTTAAAACGCAAACTACCGGACTGGCCATTTCACTTTTCGATGGTCGAATGATGTCTAATGCCAACATTTCTTCTATCTGGCGTTGTACTTCAGGTTTAAGTAGCTCAGGTACTTTATATGCCCTTAAACGCTTAGGAGTGAAATCATGAGTTATCTTAATTTCATGTTCTAATACTGGACAATACCCCGGTTTATCCACAAATACTGCCGAGTGCCGATCCAAAACTTCAAAAAGTTGCTTCTGTTCCTCTTGCGAAAGATGCGCTATAATCAGAGGATCAATTCGCTTACTCGGGCTTATTTGTTCACGTTCTTCCTGATCTACAACCTCTACTATACCAAATTCTTCATCTTGATCAACAATTACTGAACAGCTATTGATCATCGCTTGTTCGAGTCGTTCATGGTATCGCTTGATCTTATTTGCGTGTAAATGTCTTTGTTTTCCCTCTATTTCTACTATATAAGAATATGGGGATTTAACCTTGACTACGGTAGCAGGTCCTTGCCATCGACTATAAAATTTAGAACTACCAAAATCTGGTGCTAATACTGCTACTTTATCTCCAACTTCGTATTTTCTGTCAGTACTACGCAAGTTATAATAATCTGCATACCGCTTTGTTTCTATATCACTATAGTAATCTGCATAAACTTTCGCGAATTCGAGGTTTTCCTTCAGTGATTGGAGATACTCTTCGGGTGATTTACCTAAGTTAAGAGGTACTTTTCGTTCGCCAGCCCACGATTCCTTCAACACACTAAGTGGACCCCGAGGAAGAGTTCCATAAACCATAGTGAATGGCGAAATATGAGTCGTGCCTGAAGGTTTTTCTCTAAGGCTCCACAGAACAAACGGTAACAATTGGTGCCATCCACGTGGATCAGATTGAGCAAGCTTAAAGATCATGGTTTTCAAGCTTTGGTTGCATCTTTCAACCAATCCAGCTGCCTCAGGATGTCCAGGGGTATTAAATCTGGGACTACAACCCATTCGCCGCAAGAATTCTTTCGTCAAACGACTGGTAAAGTTGGTACCACAATCAGAACTGATGATCCTTGGAATAGAAAAAGTTGTAAAAACTTGCAACAGAGCTTCACAAACTCCCTTTGCATTCAGCGATCTAAGAGGATACGCCATCGGCCAACGAGAAAATTTGTCCACCAGAACCAAAGCATAATTGTACTGGGGTTTCGATTTGTTGGATTCTCCAGTCACTACCATAGGGCCAATACAATCCATATTTAGATGGTTAAAACAGAGTTCATCCGCCCTCGGAATAGGAGTGATCGGGACTCGATCTGCCACTTTAACTGGAGTTCTTAGTTGACAAATTTGACAAGACGCACAATATTCGCGAATCCTCTCATCCATTCTTGGAAACCAAAAGTTTAATTTGATCCTGGCTCTCGTTGCCTTAAAAGCCATGTGCCCAGCACATGGGGCATCGTGTGCTACTCGCAAGACAACCTCGATTCTATCTTCCGGTAAACATAATTGATTAACCTTATGTCCCATAATTTCCCCTTTGTGGTACAGGAGGTTATTATCTATAAAGAAATTATTTTTATTCTGTCTCGCTTGTTGCCAGCAAGATATAAGATTGTGACAATTCTGTTGCTCACGCAATAAAGTATCATTATTCGCTACTCCCTCATCAGACTTGAACTCTGTTGACTCAACATCAAGAAAATTATCTGAATCATCAACTAGTTGCTCCTGAGAATATTCATTCACTTCTGACGGCAAGGATTCGTTGCTGTTACTTTTCTCGATATTAACTTCTAAGTTATCTTCTTCTGCCCCTTTATTTATTTGTACACATCGATCTACGCCAGCTACCATCACTACATATTGCGAACTATCCCTTAATAGGTCCACAACATGGGGTGTCAAAATAACCCGTTCATTTAGTTCAGGGACTACAGCGAACATGACGCACAAAGATGGCGCAATGTTCGTCGTTCCTTCCATTGAATTAGCTAATTTCATTTGTAGGTATACTACATCTGCCTTACATCCTTCTCCCTGAAAACCAATTATATTAATCCGTTTAATCACGGGTAAGTTTAGTGACTCAATTAATTTCTTATCAATACAACAAATTTCTGCTCCTGAATCAGATAATGCTGGCTGAGAAGGGAGATCTTCAATCTGTACATTGATATACGACCTCTCTTGTAATCCATCAATACTATTCTCGTATACCCTTACAGCAGTTTCCAACCCTATTGGTTTAGAATTATCCAATAAATTCCCTTGCTTTACTTGTTCAGGTATCTCATGCAACACGTTGACCTTCTCAACAAATGAGTCGATCACTTCTTCAGTTGGGTTCCCAAATATACAAGTACTCACCTTTTTAGAACTTGGTTTGGTCTGGCACTCCCTTGCCATATGACCCTTCTGATGACATAGGAAACAGAGACCCTTTACCTTGGCCTCCTCCTGAGACACCCTCGCACCTATCTTGGCTTCACCCCTTAATTCCGGTTTGGGAGACTTGGGTTGAGCTGTCTGGTTATTGACTTGAACATGTGGTTGACCTCTCATCCAATTGTTATACTTCGGTGTCGGATGACTACGGCATACTAAGTCATTCCCACCATCATGCGACGCTACATAAATGTCAGCCGCATTAGCTATGTCTTCACAGCTCAACCACTCCTCTTTTTCTTGGGCCAAGATATAATCTAAACAAGCCTTCGACAAGGACTCCTTAAGCCGATCCGCAACCAATAAACTTACAAGTTTATCAAACTCATCAGTTATCTTTCTACTTTTCAAATAATACATAAGAGCCACACGCAATTTGGATGAATAGATCGTAAATGATTCGTCCGATGCTTTGTGCAACGACCAAAATCGGGCTCTAAGATTTGAAGGGCTTATCTTAAACTCCCTTAGCAAAAACTCCTTCAGGAATTTGTAGTCATGGAGCTGTGCCTCAGTAAGGCGCATGGTTAATGCCTTAGCTCTTTCACTTAAAATGGCTAGCAATAATTTTGCTCTAACATCTTCATCCACCTCATACACATTAAACAAACCATCCAAGTGATCAAAGAAACCTGGAATTTCTATAGGGTCGGAAGGAAATTTCCAAAGAATATTCTTGAGGGCATCACTATAACGCTTAGTACGACTTGCTAAAGAATCTCTAACATTTCGTTCTTCCTGCTTTTCCTTCCTCTCCCTTTCTTCTTTCTCTTTCCGTTCCTTCTTTTCTCTTTCTTCTTTCTCTTTCCGTTCCTTCTTTTCTTCCTCTCTCCTCTTTTCCTCCCTTTCTTCCTTCTCCTTCCGTTCCTCCCTCTCTCTTTCTTCCTTCTCCTTCCGTTCCTCCCTTTCTCTTTCTTCCTTCTCCTTCCGTTCCTCCCTTTCTCTTTCTTCCTTCTCCTTCCGTTCCTCCCTTTCTCTTTCTTCCTTCTCCTTCCGTTCCTCCCTTTCTCTTTCTTCCTTCTCCTTCCGTTCCTCCCTTTGTTCTTCATATTTACGGATTTCGAACTCCAGACGGCGCTTCTGCAGCTCGTAATCCACTCCTGTTGGAGATATTGGACTACCCTTAAATTCCTCTTCCTCTTTTCCAATCTCCATGGCCCATTCTTCCATTAATTGATTTCGATCCCATGACATAACATCATCTTCGTCCCTTCCTGCCTTCATAAGATACACCCTAAGGCGCTCAGACGACATTTTGCGAATATTCGCTTGCATCTCTGTTGTCAACGCTTCCATTTTTACAAACAGTCAGTCAACAACAATCAACAAAAAAAAACAGACACCATGCGGCAAACCCGCCACACAAAAGGAAAATTCCACAACCCAAAGTGCAACTATGCAGTATCCAAAGAAGTACACTCGCCAAGTACGCAAAAACTATACAAGCTCACGCAAGTCTGGCCTCGATCACAACAATGGATCAAATTTCAAAGAAATAATCAGCAGATATTGAAAGAGAAATAATGGCTGCCTCCCACTCGGCTGCAACTCCACTCTCTTTTCTCCTTCTCAGCCACGACAACACCTAGGATCTTACCCGTATGTTGACTGCTGTCTTCTGCTGTCTCAGCCGAACGACGCACTTCGTCCGTCCGACTGTCGTATGCCGATTCACCCGTCTCCCACGGTAGAAAGGCGTCTCGATCCGCTCGCTGTCTGGAACAGACCGTCTCTTGATCCTCCGGGTTGACTCCTTCCTCCGCCGGCTCGCGTCTTCTTCACCGGATCCAACACCGATGATCCCACCGCTGCCACCAATAATGTCGCGGTCGACTCCTTCGATCGCAACGACGAACCAACGAAGGAACTATTAAAAGATCTTTATTTAAAAATAAAGTCGATTAAGTGTAGAGTAAGTCAACTCGTCTATCAAATATCACAATCGTAGACAGCACACAGGTTGGCTGGTCTCGATTGAACGTTATACGATCAATGTTTCAACGTTTACAAATCTTCGTCAAAAGGCCCTTAATGTACAGCAGGTCTATCTTATATAGAGTTCTCCCGGATTCCAGAACGTTCTGTGACGTCACTGTACTTTTCCCTGGAAAGTCCTACTGAACACGTATATCCTTGTTGCATGCACCGAATTAATGTTGACAGCTTGTTGCAGAATTTTCCGTGCGTTGTAAACAAGCTTGTTGACGCGTCGGTTTTCTTCCCTTGATGCATGCACCCGCGTAGACCACGACACCCGTGCATCGTGTTACAAGGTTAGCGTTCTAGCCAATCGGTCACCCTGTCGCACAATATACATAACGTATACATCTCTACATGCACGGTTGACCATCCTCAGCATTACTTAAATTTTGTTTTTGATTAAATTGGAGTTTAACGCGAAGACTTTTACTGCAATTGAAGTTGATGTATCTCCGCAGATAACCAGAAAAACGAACGGACAATTGGATGAAGAGAATGAAATAATAGACTTGAAAGGATCGAATACTTGGTCTTCAAACGATATGCTTCAGATTTATCTGTCGCCGGCCGTGGGTTATTGTATGGATCGCATAACGTATGCCATCCATGGTCGTGATCCTCCAGAGGGTAAGAATCATCACTTGAGTCATGTTCTGCCCAGTTAAACTTTTGTCGACAATGAACCCAGTTGCATATAGAACAAATTAGTCAGCAATCACGGTATTTTATATTTCTGTAAAATGTCTTTGTACTGTTTCTGCTAGGTCCGGAGATGTTTTCTTTCGACGTTTCTTACACTTTGAGTTTTTAAGCAGATTCTTTTATCCCGGTTAATTTAAAACTGTTTAATCGATTTACACACTCTCTATCCTCTATGTGACGTGGTTGTCCAGGTTACTCGCTGCAGTTGGTGAGGAACTTGGAAAGCGATCTCAAAGAATCGGACAACAATCTAACAGCTCAGTGGACATCAGATGTCCTCAGTGTAGCTGCTGGAATCATCTGTCTTACAGTGGACTTGATTCTGCCATCCAGCATACACGCGAAACTCTTTCAGGAATCGCAGTACGGCACCGTT